>LSSN01004855.1:0-24395 GCA_001970855.1 Smittium culicis | reverse complement strand
ATGCTTTTTAGGATTGAACTTTGATTTTGGTTATGCTGGATGGCAGCTGCATTTTTTGAACTGGAATTACTTTTAGAAGCTGCTAAAGTTGCTTCGAGGTACTTTTCGAAAAATTCTTGCAGTTCATGTCCAACAGAAATAACAATAACTATTTTTGAGTTTTTGTTGTCTGGATTAATAGTGTCTATCTCAAATTTATTTTTTTGAGCATTAGAGTAGCTTGGGTGTCCTGAATCGTATAAGCAATTAGTTTGAATCACTGCACATTCATCAATTAATGTAGTTTCATAATTTGTACATCCAGTAATAGTTGATTCTATGTCGGAGTAAAAATAGAGCATGTTATTATGATGGAAACACTCATCAAATTTACCAACAACAAATAGGAATGGTTCTTTTTCAATATTTTCATCAAATTGTTGGTGATTTAATTCGGGAGACATTGTACGGTTTAGTTGCTGCATTCTTGGAGACGAGGAAGTTTTTTTCAAGTTATCAAATCGAGATTCTTGCAAAGGAGAATTCATATTTTTATTGAATATTTGTTTACCCTTAAACATGCTGTGGTTAGATACGTCTAAATGTAAAAAACCATAGTCACCTGTACAAACAAACTCCAAATCTTTAATACTAACATCATCTGTGTTCAGTTTAGAAACAGTGCACTTTTTCGAACTTGTGAAATTAGCATTAAATGTATCGTTGTTCAAATTTGTCAAATTCTTCAAGAGATTTGATTTAGCAGCTGCAAGTTCAGAGGATACCGATTTTCTATTCTGCTTATCGATAGCTTGGAAGTAGCTTTGGTTAGTTATTGGACTCGCCTCTTCGATAAACAACGAATTACAATCACTATAAACCCATATTTCTCCGATACTACCTACGTCGGATATTCTTTTGGTTTCAGGGTCAACAATCGCAACCATAGTTGATCCACTAACCTTTCCGCTATCTTGCAAAAGAAGCGAGTTTTGGTCATCGCCGATCGAATTAATTGCAATTGGACTATTAATATTAGCATTTGGCGTCTTATCAATGTTGCTATTTTTATTTGAAGTGTGTGCAGCTGAAGGTGATGTAGTCGCTGGTAGGTCGTTGGTTGGGTCGCTGTCTAAAAGCGTTTTGGTGAATGGGAGTAAAACTACTTTTTTGTTTTGCATTGCAAATATGTCCAAATTTAAAACTAACTGGTTAAGGCCGAGATATGCGCGAGATGAAATGCACATATTCATTGGGCTGCCATAAAGGGGATTGAAACAATCAATACCGAGATTAAATTTGGATAAGGAATGCTTAATACGGTTAACTAAATGACAGTCAACTCTTTCTTCGGTAGCTAAGATCAAGTTAGCAACGTTCTCAAGATTAATTTGAGAATCATTCAATCTAATATTATTATTGTTGCCGTTATTTCCATATAAAGATTCGGGCTTTGAGGCAGTTACCAATCGCGAGAGTCTGCTTCTTGGACCATCATATAAACTGTTATTATTTGATATTGGACTAAATGAAGCTCTGTTTCCTGTTAATTGAGGTGTCCTGCTAGATTGGTTAAAGATTTTTCCCTTGGTATCAGATAGCTCAAGGGAGTATATCAAGTGCTCAAGCATAGGGGCGGTGGCGAAAGCATCCTTTATTTTAAGAGAGCTTACAAGATGTAGCCATAAAACTGGGTTGTTGTAAAAATCTGGAGGAGGATAAATGATACTTGGGCAATTGTTGAAAATTCCAAAAGCTAGCATTTGCAGCAGACCATAGCCAGAGTAACATCTTACTGATGAGATTATTGGATATTTGTAGTTCATTTGGAAATCAATTCTTTGCTGAGCACAGAAAGAAATAATAACTTGGTGTGTAACAGAAACGAAACTTGGTTTTGCCATAAAAGTACCATTATACATCATTACGATTGCAATCCTGTTTGAATTTTTTGTCAAATCTTTATATGGCTTGAAAGTACCTTGCCCCAATATAAGTAATGGAACTGGACCAAACTCGCTATTCTTTGATGATAAATTATTTGAATCGTTTTGGTTATACCCATAAGGATTATTAACTGAATTGTTGTTAGAACCACCAATGCCCAATCCTAAATTAAAACTGAAACCTGGCTTTGGTCCAAGTTCAGTTTTTGCTAAATCGCAAATGACAACTGAAAGTGGGAATAACAATGACTGAGCGGTTTTATTGTTTAATAAACAATTTCCTCCTTGTAACGAGTTTACAAGAATGCTTTTGATTTTAAAATGATTAATAGCAGAGATAATTAGTGGAATATCTTCAATGAGGTTGGATTCATTAAGGATGGGATTGATAGGGATTGGTATAACGCCAATAGCTATACAAGCATGAATAGCGATTATATATTCGATACTGCTGGTAATAGAAACTAAAAGGTAATCCCCAGCTTTAACTCTAAGCTTATCGAGTAAGAATATGCAAAGGAAACTGATTCTGTAGAGGAGCTCTTGGTAGCAAACTGAAGCAATTCTTGCTCCTTTGCTATTGTATTGAGCATAAGCAAGATCTTTAGGAAAGTATTTGGCTCTGATAACTAGAAGTTCGGTTATGGAATCAACTTGTAACAGGTCAAGATTGATTTGCGAGTCTTGACATTCAGACAATTGTTCATATCCAGTTATTTGCGACCATTTTCCAAAAATGAGTTCAGATGGGTCAGAATCAAATTCGTATTTGTAGTCAGGAATATCGTTAGGGAGACCTAAAAACAGGTTACTAAAATCGAGATTAACGAAGAAAGTATTGACTTTACCAATCTCCCACATTCTTCTGGACAGGAGTGAGTTGATTTGTCTTTGCCCATATTGGTAAGCTCTGGGTAAAGTGTTTGGTTTGCAAAATGATATACAAAAAGAAAATAAGTTGAAATTCTCACGCAAATAACTGCTAATTAAGTCAGACCAATCAATGAGGCTTGAGCTAGAGGAATTTTTATTATAAATATAATCGGATTCAATAAGGATAACTATCAAGTGAACGTTATTAGAGAGAATTTCCATTAATAGACAGTCGTTGATAACTTCTTTGAACTTGCGTTTTAAACTATATCCGATTTCAACAGAATAATGGATCGAGACGTCGGGTACAAGTTGGCTATTTGATGTTTTTTTCTTTGTTAAACAGCGAAGTCTATCTTCATAATAGCCGAGAACCATAAGCTTTTTGTTGACTGTAAAACCCATTAAGCCGGTTCTTAAATATGATTTTTCACTTTTACCAAGCTTTAAGTTTCTTGGACTAGTTGGTTCAAGGAAGCTATCCATATCATTATCAGTACTTTGGTAACAATCAAACTTTGCAGAAAAAGTGCTTTTTGATAATTTCGGAAGACCCCAAAAGCCAATTCCAGTACAACTAGACTCAACCCAAATTTCTCCAACTTCATTAAAGTCGCATACAAACCTGGTATCAGGGTCAACAATTGCAATTGATGAATTTAGAGAAGGCGGACCGAAAAGCGATAGCTTTGCAAAATTAGAAAATTTGCTTTCTAAGGAAACTTGGCTTGATTTGCTTTTGTTGACAAGTTTAGATTTATTGTCATAAGTTTGATGGACTTTGTTATGGTTAAGAGAATCTCTATCAAGGTAGACAATATTTATGCCACTAACATCACGGTCAAAGTCATAGCTTCCGATTGGGTGCTTAGAGTTGATTTTAGGTCTGTTATAAATTCTGGACATTGAGTTATTTGATAAGTTTGAGTTAGAAGCGTCAAAATCAATTAAATCGTCAGCTTCACCTAAATCCATGGAAAGTAAAAAGCCGCCATACTCTGGTAAAGTAACAATCGGAACGAGGACAGAGCGATTGAATTCTTGGAGTATTTTACGTACAGGACATCCAAAAAGCATTAAAACGGCGGAGCTAAATTTGAGATGAAAATCATGATCAATCTCGAGAGTATCTACCAAAAATAACCTAAGGTTAGATAAGTTTGGTAAGTTTGGCATACCATTAATAGTTTTTTTGGACAAAACTTTTGAAGGGTCCTTGATAACTACATCAAGCATGTTTTGGATTTCAGTATATCCACTTGTTACAACAATTGTTGCTTTATATTTTGAGATCGCGTTCAGATAAGCACCAGGATTTTCACAAACAGCTGTAGATAGAAAAATGGTATGGTTACCAGAAAGAGCAACACTTAGTATACCTAGAACTAGACCAAACTGCTGCCTTGGCTCTGAATTGATTAGGATAGTATCTTTTTCATAATGATTAAAGTTAAATCTTGAAAATCGTTCTGAGCTAATAAAGTTTGGATTATATTCATCATCCGAGTCAGAGTCTAGTGGTAGAATATTTGATGCAATATTGTTAATACTTGAATTGGAGTGTTCATTGGCCGAGGTTTGTTCTGGTTTTGCAAGTTTATTTAATGATTCAGCCTTTTTTTTGTATACTTTACTGGAAAATATGCTTGGGCTATTACTGGAAGGTTTACTTGGGGAGACTAAAGGGCGCTCTATTTTCACATAGTTGTTGCTAATTCCGCCTATTTTTTTATTTATTTTCCCCATTTTTAAACCACTGCTTGATGTGAACCTGTTCAAGAAAGATTTGCTTTGAGGAGAATTAGTACCATCATTATTTCGGGTGTTAATCGCATGAGGCTTATCTATAGAATGATTTCGAGAATTCTCGATGTCATGATATCCCGAGGGATTTGGATATGGGGAATCATGGTATGAATTTTTTGAGAAATCATTTTTAACGCCATTTAAATTTGTAGAACCGGGAATAACAGAAGGAGCGGAATTTTTTCCAGGAACTCCCGTGCTTAGGATCCAAACAGCGCATTGTTTGATTAAAGCGCTATGAGTAATGGATACACCTTTCAGCTCACCATTACCACTTTTGCTAAATTCAATATAAGCTAGATCGTCTCCAAGTAAATCAGACTTGTAGAAACTGGATAAGTTAGTGTTTGGAGAGTTTTCATTGATTTTCGAAACGTTATCGGTTGAAATCCAAGTTATTTCTCTGGGCCAAATACTGCTAAAGTCATTTGGGTTACTTCCATTAGAAAAATCATTATGGCTGTATTGTGAAGCTTTCGGGAGTAACATTTCTAGATCTTTGTTTAACGATTTTAAATTTAAATCAGATGTTAACACGAGTTTAGTTCCGGTAGATCTAAGGACATAGGCCAATTCTATATATGAGTCACAAGAAACTAGGGGAACAGCTACGATTCCATTAATGAAGCAGCCAAAAAGAGAGCACACATAGTCTAGAATTTCATACTTTCTAAACACTAGAGCAACTCTGTCCCCCTTTTTAATAAAATGTGGATGTTCTTTAAGAGTATTTGAGATTTTCAGAGAGCAAGAATAAACTTGTTGCCAAGTTAAGCTACCAATCTCATTGGACTTGTTATCGACACAAGTGTAAGCAACAGAATTGGGAATAGAAATAACCCGTTGATATAGTGCTGAGATAATACTATTAAAACCGGGGATTTTTGGGCGTTGGGCTAAAGATGTTGAATTATCAGCACAAGTCTTATCATTAAAATTGGTATTTTGTTTATACACGGATGCGGAATTTGAGATGTTATTGATTATGTTTTGTTGCGATGAAGGAGATAAAATGTTTGCATTGAAATTTTTTTGGAGGGATGAGGCAGAGAATGCATTGTTGTTATAATTTTTCAGAATAGCAGTATCGTTGAAAGGATTATGACTAAAATTTATATTTTCAGAGTTACTTAGCGACAATTCAAGGTTTTTAATGTTTTTTTTTGTACTCAAACCACTAGGATCTACAGGATTAACAATATTAGATTCATCATTAATTGATATATTTTTTTCTGAATTGTGGCTTATCATTTCGTTTACACTGCTATTATTATTGGGTAGAAAGTGATTTTGCGAGTCCGTAAATCTAGAAATGTTATTTGTTGAGGTGGTGTTAACAGATTTAGAAGATTCATATTTATTTGAAAGGTTTAATCTACTAATAGGTAAGTCAAGGTTTTCGGGAGTATTGGAAGAGTTTGAAAACATTTCTTTAACTGGAGAGTTAGTGATTTCTGAAAGATTTTGGGTATTTTCAAAATTGAACTTAATGTTAGTGTTATTATCTCCGAAAGTGGGAGCAGATTCTATTGCAGAATCAGAAGGGAAATAAGCTGAATTTATTGTAGAAATTCTAGTAGATAAATAAGTCCTTCTAGCTATTTTTTTATTTGAATAGCTGTTTCTAGCTGAAGAGCTTGTGAAATCAGCAGAATTCTTGACATGAAGAAGGTTATTACTCAATATCTCTTCATGTACAAGTTTGTTATCCTTTGTTTGGTTTTCTAGTTGTAAGCCGTGTTGAGGAGAATGTTGATAGGGATGATTTAAATTATCATGTATTGGATTATTTGAATTTTTAGACTCTATTCTGTGGGTTGAAGAGGAGATATTTTTATTCGATGAATTATTATGTTTCAAACTAAGGCTTGAATCTTTTCGTGTAGATGATGAAACTTTAGATGGTGAAGTATTATCAGAGATATCAAATTTAGAAAAATCAGAAACAAGACTTTTTTTATCGAAGGAGTCAGAAAAATCAAAGTCAATATTAAGTTTGGCAAAGTCTGGTGAGAAATCCAAATTAGAAGACTTAGTAGGGCTTGGATTTCGGTTATGGTTTGAAACAGCTGTATTAGATAGTTTACTGGGCGAAACATTGTTACTGTAAGTCTTTTGAGAATGAAACTTGTCATTAGGTTTGCTGGATAGATAGCCATCTTGGTATATTTGGGGTTGAATGGTTGGATTTATTATATTTTGTTGAGTTGGTGACGTGGAATTTTTTAGTTTAAGTGGCTCAGCACTGAATTCATGGGATGGAGTATTTGGAGTATTATTAATTTTAAGGGTTGAGGGTTGTGGGGATTGGGTGGTGCTGGAGAAAGAGTTTTTAGATTTTAATAATTGGATATACTTATTTCTGCTGGCTTCAGATAGTAATAGGGAATCATTTGAAGAAGAGCTCGCATCTGATATACTAATAGCATCTTCATTGTCTTGATGAAGAGACTTATCGCTTTTGGCCGCTTCATTTTCTTGGTGAATAGATTTATCGTTTTTATTTGTTTCATCGTCTTGGTTAATAATCTTATCTTTTTCGAATGCTTTATCCTCTTGAAATATACTATTTTCATTTTTGATGATTTCAGATATATGAAGCGGATCAAAATCTTTTTTGATAAAAACAGATTTTTGAGATGGAGATTTAGTATGATTAGAACTATTAAATGGTTTTATATTTTGAGGGTTAAAACTTTCTAGCGAATTTTTAGGGGGGTTTGTATGTGTATTGGTATCAAATGGATTGCTGCTGGGTTTATTAGAAATTTCTTGCTTTTCTGGAAAAGTTTGTTGTGATTCGATTTCTACGGTTTTAGGAATTAAATTTGATTTTTGGATTAGGGAGTCTATAGAGTTTGAATTTTTGGTTTGTGTGGGTGATATAAATGTCGATATGTTAATGGCAGATGTATTGGGCAAGAGATTATTGTTAGCTATGTTAGAAGATGAGATTTGTTGAGATATTGGTATTTCTTCAGAATTTTTTTTTGAGCTCGAGCTGCTATCAGATATAGAATGGTCTGACTGGAATAGCTGGTTATTTAAGAAATTTCTTGATGAAGGTATATCACCATAGAACTCAGAAACTTTAGCTTCTTCCGGGTCGCTAGAGTCAGAGTCATCATTGAAATTGCCTAGGATAGTGTTAATTTGGGACCAATTTTTCATATTTTTGGATACAGCAAAATCTTTAGTGATTCTTTTGTTAGAGGGTGAATGTTTTTTAATTGTAGATTTACGTTTGGGGACTAGCAAAGAATTGATTCTAGAGAAATTTGAGGAGTTGTTTTTTTTACTGGACTTTTTTCCCGAAAAGGATCTTTGAATAGAGTTAGTAGATTTAACTTTTGAATTAGATCTTTTTAGTACAGAAATGTTATCAACAAAGTAATCGTCACCTGAGCTATCGGACAAATATTCGAATGGATTTTTTTGGACAAGATCATCGAATTGGGAGGTTGGATCAATCGATTTAGGAGAAAAGGAAGCTTTGGAGAGTTTGAGATCCGGGGACGAATCTGGGGAAATTAGAGAGATACCTTTGGAGTCAATTCGGGGCATACTTGTGTTGTTTTGTATAATACTTAGTTGTGAATCGGAGTGATTTTGGAAAAGATCTTGAGCTGGAATAGATTTTGGGGGAGTTTGAGTAGTTTGTGGAAGTATAGAGTTTGAATTAGACGGGGAATGGCTATCTTTTTGTAGTTTTGGGTATGAATTTTGGGCATGAGTTTCAGTATCATGCGTGGGTATTGAGGAAGAAGATTTTGAAGCGGGTTTGTGTAAGTTTAAATCAGGGCTAGAATTAGGGTCATTTAATTTTGAATCCTGGATAATTTGGGGTAGAGTTTTGTTCGGAATTGTTTGAAGTTTGGATTGAGAGCGCGCTTGTGATATTTGGAGGTTATATTTTTCAGTAAGTTCAAGCTTTTTTTTTCCGTAGCCGATTTCAGTTAAGTAACCATTTTGGTACTCTTGAATTAAGTCGTTAAGCTGGGATAGATACTGATCGGACAATTCAGGGAACTCCTCGTGATAATCCATTTTATAGATTCATTTATATTTGTTTATAGAGGATTAAAAGGATAAAACTTAGCGATAAAGAGTTAAGCTTATTGGCTTTTTTTTGTGGGAGTATTGATAATTAAAAATAAATATTCTTAAGGATGCTTGGTAAAAGATGGTAAATTTTTAAAAGGAGAATTTTTGAAGTTAAAATTCAATTGTGGAACAGGGAGCGTGAATTGAGGATACAGTAAACTATTGGTATGTTAATTGATAGAGAAATAAGTATTGTGAAATATAAGCTCCTATTGGGGTTACAGGTAATTTGAAGATAATATTCGGCAGAGGGTTAGGGAGGGAAGGGGAGCAGTATGATTTAGGTAATTAAATAATGAGTATGGGTGAAGGGGATTGTTGCATAAAAAAATTAAAAACAACGTTTATTGAGCGAAAGTGTTAGTAAGTTATCTTTTGAATATGAGCATAAGAGATGGTTATTTTTTAAGAAAAGAAAAGAAAAAGGAGCGAGGGAAAGGTAAAGGTAAATAAGAAAGATTGAATGATTTAGAGGACTATTTGAGCCTTTTGTTTCGAGAAAGAGGAATAGATATTCTCAATGGGCTCTTGAGAAATGATAAATGAATATACCGTTGTTTTATTTTATTTAATTTTTTTTTTTTTTGATGTTCAATAAGTGTGGCTTTGATATTTTGCGGTTCTGTTTAACAATAATCGCTAGAAGATGCCGCGATTGGCTGGGGATGTGTTTTATTAGACTATCGTGTGTTATGATAGGTCTTAAAAACATTTTGGAGTGCGCTGATAGGCTGTATGGGAGATGGATTTCTCGTAGAGAGAGAAAATTATCAAAACTAAACAATAAAAAAAAATAATTCAAAATGCTAAACAATGGGTTTATGAGGCCAATCAGCCAATAGAAACCTTTTATTTAAAAACCAACATTCCATTGTCACTTTTCATGTCTGAATTGACTCAATCTCCACTCCAATTACCTAATCCTCCTAATAAAATCGTGTCAAAGTAATACAACCCGCAATAAAAAAGTGTCAAAAGAAATACTAATCTGTGCAATAAAAAAGCGTCAAAAGAATACTAATCTGTGCAATAAAAAAGTGTCAAAAGAACACTAATATTCCTAATAAAATTGTGTCAAAGTAATACTAATCTGTGCAATAAAAATGCGCCAAAAAAATACTAATCTGTGCAGTATTAAAAGAAATAAATTAAAGCCAGCTATTTGTGAGAAGGAAATTTTATTGCTCATTAATCAAAAGAAATATAGCTGCACAAACTAAATGTGAAATTTTCAGTAGTGACGGGTTGGCTTATCTTGGCTGCACTTGGCTGAACTTGGAAGGCACTGAGGTCATAGACGCTCACTATGAAGTAAGCGCCTGAATAATTCCTGGTAACAGCTAAGACTTCAAGATTGGGTGTCAGTTCGATCCAGATAACGCGGGAAATTAGTGCTATATAGCTGTGCCAATTGCAAGTGATTTGGTGAGACTGGCTTTTTTTTTTTATGAGATTATATTGCCATATATTTGGACGCCCAAATATCCTCGTATGTAATTGGGCGGGTATGGCCAGCATTTACAATATGTGCAAATCTGCTTATCTGTACTTTTTTGACAAGTATATCAATCGTCATTTATCAAAAATAGTGCCTTTACTATAAAAAAATATAATAAACGCGTCTGAGTAGCTCAGATATTATCTGTTCTCTGTTGAATGTACACTCTATTTGCTGCGTATTCTATATAATATATACTCTATTGACTGAGCTCTCTCTTCGCCTATCAATAACCCCCAATTCCATATGCATATATTATAAGTTCCATCACAGAGTTTCGCAAATGACGAAGGCCACAGTGTACTCGCCGTCATTTGACACTGAGCAGAACATATTAAATGGCTTATCAGTCATGATCTCTGGCTTGCCTATACCCATCATCATCATCATTACAACTCTTGCAATATTTAAAGTTAAAGTAAAATTAATTTTTAAATACCTTTGTTGCTGGTAACGCTAATATCTTTCCAGGTGAGCACATATGTAGGAAACGCTGCCTTGTACGCTGCCTCTTTAATACACCACCTAATAACAAAAAAAAATGATCTTTATATGAAACTTCAAAATCCAGTAATCTCACGCCACTGTATGTTTAATAATAAAATATTTACCTTGAGCATAACAACTTTGTCAATCTAAGTTTCCTTGAACTTGAATCGTCGCTCGCAATCTTGTTATAATCTTCCAATTCTTTAGAGCTAAGTATCCGCTGAGCAAACTTGTTCGAATATTTGATCCCTTTGCTGACAATCAACGCAAACCGGCTAGTCAATGCAATATCGACGCCTACTCCCAAAATCATCCTACCCTTAATCTGCAATACTTTAAAACCCTCCTTTCTTGATAAAATCTATACTTTCTATGCTCTTTTTTTTCCACATACTTCGCCTTAATTTATTTAAAGTTTTTCTCTGCCAATAAATTCCTCTTTGATTCAAGTTCATGTCTACCCTTCATTAACCAATCATAAAATAGTCCATTTATCATCCCTCGCTCCCTTATCACCTCCTAAATACCGCTATATCTCCTCAGTCTAGATTTCACCCAATAAAATTTCAATTCGCCTCAAATTCATATTTTATCAGATACTTTTCCCTACTTATATTTCATCCGATTTATCTACCACCGCCACCCAACTATTCCTTAACATTTCCCAATCTCCTTCTACTTCTCTCTCTCTCCCTAACAACATACTTCATTTGTGTTACTCTGTCTACTTCTACCACAATTTACTTCTAATATGCCCGAACTTTGTGTCGGCTCCTTCGACGTCATTCTTGGTGACTCAATTTCCGAAAAACCCTCAAAAAAATTCTATGAAATTAAAGGTACGCTACCCCCCCCCCTCCCACAACTACATTAGCTACATTACCACTCCCCTCCCACAACTATTTCAGTTACATTCCTCTCTCTCTCTCTCTCCCGAAGCTTAAGCTTTTTTTAAAAAAATTCTCGACTTTATAGATAAACTAACAAGAAGCATTCCCAAAGTTAACCTCGATGTTTTAAATGAAGCCACTGTTGCCAAAGCCCGAAAAATTTCGTCCGCTAAAGGTTCTGAAAGCCCTCACAAGTTTTTGCTTGAAGCCGAATCAAAGGTATAACTTCTCTTTCCGCACTCTCCTTCCCCAATTTACAAAAAAAGAAAAAAAATACTAATTTACTAATATTACCTTCCTCCTTTCTTTTAGAAATATGGAAGACTGTGCACCTACGAAGGCTCTATTAAACCCAAAGTCGAAGATAAAACAGTGAACTGCGTCTTATTATATGACCCCATAAAAAAAGTAAACCTCCTACCTCTCTTTTTTTTTCTTTTATTAATATTCTTCTGCTAATAAATGCTCTCGCTCTATTTTTTTTCATTTTAATCGCATTAATTTTCTTTTTTTCTTTTTTTTTTTTTTTGCAGGTACTGGTCTTGGAAAAAATCGAAGAGAAAATTGAGCTCGTCTCTGGGAGCGGAATGTCTTTATCATTGAGAGGAAATAACTCCTTATCTTCAAATCCTGCTTCTGAATTAGCTCTACCATCAAAACGATTATCCACCCCTAAACCCTCTGCCATATCTGCCAATAATAACTCAGCATCAACTATACCACCAAAAAAAGCTAGATTTTCTTCGAATATTCCCACAATACACTCCCATTCCATTGACAACTCGTCTTCTCAATTACCAAGCTCTATCCCCAAACTCTCTATAGCATCTATTCCCAAACACTCAATCGCCTCTATCCCCAAAAATATACCTATCTCCCCAGAAAAAGATGAATGGTTAGATCTTGAAGCCGATTTGGATGCCGTCCTATCTGACTCTGCCCCTACTGAAGCTTCTCCCACTCCAAAAGGTTCTTTTTTTTCCTTTTTTTTAATCCCCCCCCCCCTCCCCATCTGTTTATAACAATAACTTATCCAACATTTATAATGTCTACCTTATCGCTCATAATTATTTTATATTCTACTAATTCATTATTTGCCCTAACGAATTTATAACCATACTCTATAGATTCATCTCTTCTAATCCACAGAAAATCGCTAATAGACGACTCCGATGATGAAGATTTGTTTGAAGAAGTTCTTGAACCTAAAGCCGACTTCAAAAATAGCAACAACACGTCCTTCGAACTAACACATTCCAAATCCCAATCCTCTGAAAATTCAAATCAAAACTTATCTGAACTATTTAACGACGATTATAGCGACAACGAAAACGATTTCGAGTTCGAGGAAGTCATCCCTGAACCTATCTCTGGCTCCACCAAAAACGATTCTTCTACAATTAATAATCTCTTCAACTCGGCTGAAAACGATGACTCTTTCAGTGACCTCGAAAAAGAAATGGAACAATCCCTCATATAATTTATGCCTAAATCCCTATCCTATCTTTTCCTATCTTTTTCTCCCCCATATAAAAATTGTAATCATCGACCTCCTCTTCATTCTGCTTTTTTTTTTTTTACCAAAACACCATAATGCTTTTTTATAAACAAAAAAAAAATGCATCGTCCTTTTACAGTCATATAATCCAAATTTAGCTTGTTTTTTTTTTTTGGCTTTTTCTTATTACAATACGATCTACATTTGGATAAAATAATGTTTTTTTATTATTTTAATCTCTTTTTGGCTCAAACTTTTCGGGATTTAATGCTTATATACATTTGTGCTGCCAATTTCCTCAAATCTCATAATTTAATATGAATCCGCTAATTAGTTCCGTAATTTTTTATTTATATATGTACATCACACCGAATTACAATTAGCGCGTATTCGTCCCTCCGCACATATTTTTTTTTTTTTTAATTGAGTATAATAACTATTATATCGCCATAAATAGCATTTGTTTATCCACGTACCCTTTGATTTGTTACCTATTTGTTTTTTTTTTTCTAAAAGCTAATTTTTTTTGTGAGACGGATATGCCTTTTTATTAGTTTAATTTAAGCACTAAATAAAATAATAATATATATTTGTTTTAGTTGTATGACATTTGAAAAATACAACTATGTGATACCTATTTTTTATTCAATTCGAAATTAATCTGCATATACATGCAAAATAATTTAAATCTTCCAATTATAATTTTTTACATATATTTATAATAATGAATCTAAACATTGAATAATTTTTTTTTTTTGCATATAAATGAGCAAAGGTTCTTGTTAAGCCAAACTGTACCATTTTTAATTCCACCAGGTACACTACTAAGCTATATCAATAAATACCAAATATCTGAAAATACTCTTTTAAAATTGATTTATTTTAATGAAACAATGTCACATGATGATACCAGCATTCAAGACAGCATCTGTTCATGGTTGGGCAATGGAAATTATGCACAGAATTTGCCATTTGTAAGCCCAAAGGACTCCGATACCGGAAAATTTTGACGCTAGAAATGATCTGATAGTGAAAACTATATTGTTGATAAGCCCCCGCCCAGAGACTAAAGGTTGTATCGGGAGCTTTCAAACGCGCTACCAGGGATTTCCCTAGATTTCTTTAAGTTACATTTACCTACTCTGAAAGAAGAAGATTCTTGGGATTTTGTCCTAGAAACACATGAATTGTTTATGACCCCCCTTACCTAAATGAAATTGGGTTTTCCAGCGAGTTCAAGAAGGAAGATTCTAAGCTAAAGGATATTCAATACAGAATATCAGGACTCACTCGACCGATTGACTATTTTGTACACAATCTACTTCAAGAACAAAGTAATTTAACATAGCTAATGCCATTGAGTTTGCAGGGCTCATACGAGTTCTCCTATCAGACCTTGCTTCACAAATCACACAGGCTAGAATGGATAACGTCTTCAAAGCATCAAAAGCCCCTGATAAAGCCCCCCCCCCCCCCAAATCTTACCTAGCAGTCCTAAGCCTTTATTGAAACCAAAGGAATTTTTCGAGCACATTATTGCATCACAGGCTATTTCTAAGTTAGTACTTTCAAAAAAAACCGCGCAAAGAAAAGGATATAATTCTAGTAGATGGAGTAAACCTGATTTTGGCTACCAGAACCAACAAGAAAAAATTCAAGACAGCCAGCCTACACAACACAAGCTCAAAGGTCAAGCCAACAGGAACGGGTATAATTGGAGTTGTTGCAGCCATCCTTTTTTCCAGCGGGGAAGAGGAAGGAAGCAAGAGTAAGGGTGAGATTGAGTCTCTATCACAAGGAGTGGAAGAGACTCACAAACGACCATTGGTTCAGGTCGGTTATACAGGAGGGGTTTCGGATCCCTCTAGTGACCCAGGCACCGACTGCAGTCAGAAACGTACTAAAGTCGAGAAAACCTCGGTTAAACTAAGAGAGCCCGGAAGTTATAGAAAAAGAAATAACGGAACTTCTGGAAAAAAAAGGCTATAGAAGAAATTTCGAATCAGAAACCAGGATTTTTCTCTCGAATGTTTTCCATTCCCCAAAAATCGTGGGAACTACGACCTGTGCTGAACTTGAGGCCACTTAATCAATTCCTAACAAATATAATTTTCAAGATTGGGAGCTTAAGTACGGTTTGCAAGCTAATAATGAGAAAAGATTGGATGACAATCATCGACCTAACAGATGAATTCCTGCATGTTCTAATACAAAAATCCTCCCTGAAATTTCTAAGCTTCAGTTGGGGATCTCGAAGCTATCGATTCCGAGTTCTACAATTCGGGTTATCACTGAGTCCTTTGGTATTCACAAAAATCATTCGTCCCGTTTTAAATTTGGCAAGACAGAGAGGAATTCAAGTAAGCTCACACTTAGACGACCTAATAATTTTAGCTTCTTCCAGATAGGAATCAATAGCGTTTATAAATAAAATAACGAAAAAATTGAAAACTCTGGTTTTTCTGATAAACTGAGAAAAATCGAATTTGAATCCTTCACAGTCAATAGATCATCTATTTATTAATATAAAATATCGACAGATGAGCCTAGAGATATATAAGTAAAAGGTAAAGGTATTTGAGGAGAGAAGCAGACAGACTAATAAAGAAGGGGGAGACAACTATACGCAATCTTGCCTCATTCCTAGGAAAAGCTCAAACTATGGCAGTGGCTCTCTTTCCTGAACGATTGATGACGAGAAGGCTGTTAGAACTAAAAAATTCATCACTTTCAGAGAAAAAAGATTAGAGCTCAGTTATTAAATTTTCGATACCTGCTTTGAAAAATCTAATATGGTGGAGAGACAGTCTACAGGATTGGAATGGAAGATCTTTTCTACCGGAGATCCCAGAAGTGGAACTTTTTACAGACGCGAGCGATTTGAATTGGGGAATTGTAGTGGGAGACAAGCACTACTCAGGCCCATCAAAGCCACGGCAGATTCCACTAGCAATAAATGTAAAGGAGCTATTAGTTATTCTTTATGCACTAAAGCTGCCACAGATACAGGGGAGGAGTGTTTTGGTACACTCCGACAACAAGATTTCTATAGCATACATGAGGAAACAAGGATGAAATCGATCCAAAAACCTTCTGAGGGTATCGTAGGACCTATGGAAACACTGTCTATCGACGGGGACGAGACCTCAGCTGAAGTATGTTTCGTCAATACTGAACCCTGCGGATGCCCCGTCGAGACTGACAGCGCAAACTGAATGGTCATTATCAAAAAAAAATTACAACAAGATCCAGAAAAATTTCTGTGAACACAATGTGAATATGTATGCAACCCAAAAGAACAATTGGCTGAAAAATTTAGTAATCTCGAAGCAAAGCAGAGAAGCAACAATTATAAAAGCTTTCATCCATGTATGGAGGATATGTAAGCAGCCTTATTTTTGCCCTCCATGGAATTTAATTCAAAAAATAATTCAAAAAGTTCGTTGAGAAAAGATGACGATTACGCTAGTAACTCCTTGGTGAAAGGCCGGAATATGGTATCAGGATATATTAAAAATGTCACTACAGGCTCCTATACGGATACCTTCCACTGAGGTAGTCCCAGATCCAGGAAGCGGAAAGTCGGAGATGTAGAAAAATAAGGGTTAGTTTTTAGCAGCGTGGAAGATAAGAGGATCAGGTTCAAGAAACTAGTGTTGACATACTCAGACACATATCTTATTCTTGATAATCCATTTGTTTCTAACAAAAGGAAAAAATACAGCCACAGCCAGAAGAAATTTATAGAATGGAGAGAAAATAAAAATACCAAAAATCTCCATATTAGTCCAATAGATATAATCAACTTCTTGGAGCATGGAGTAATCAATAATAACAGGAAAATTTCATCTATATTTAGCTATAGGGCTTCGATATTAAATATTATTTTAGATCCTACCACGATATTAGAAGACTCTACTTTTAAAACATACTTCCAAATGATAAATAGGTTAAATATAAAATCTTTTGATTTTACCTCTTATGATATATCACCAATTATCTATAAGATTAAGCTTTGGGGAGATAATAAAGTCATTTCTTTAGAATATTTAACTCAGAAACTTTGTTGGTTAATGGCAATCTGTGGATTCATGCGCCCATTAGATATTGAAAGAGTAGATTATAGCAGAACACAAATAAACGTCTCATTCGTACGATTTGTAGTTGTAATTCCTAAAGAAAATATATGAGAATCAAACATTGAAAAAATCTGTCATATACACTCTCATTCAAATAAATATCTTTTCCCAGTATTAGCATACGAAGAATATAGTAAACGTACATTAAAATTCCAAAACTTTGGGAATCATCCAATAAACCCCAATGTCAAGATAATATATTTAATTAGAAATTTGACTAAATTGAATTATAGAATAGGCGCTCAGAGAATAAATAAGCACATAAACTCACTGATGGCACTCAACACTATCAAAAATCAGAAAGATACCTAAAGCCAGAGTATAAGGATCTACACTGGCTGCTAACGCGGAAGCATCTTATGATGATGTTATTTCCCAAAGATTTTGGTCTTCTAGGGGAATATTTGAAAATTACTACCAGCTTTCCAAAATTTCACAAAGTAACCTCAAAAAACTGGTATTATAGAATAAAAACTCTGTAGATACATAATTATATTTTAAAAATGAAATAAAATAAAACTATGCAACTTCACCTATCCCGGAATATTCCGAAATAATTCAAAAAAATAAAAAGGTAAAATTTGGAATAACAAGTGCCTTGGCTCTTTTAAATGCCAAAAAAAAATTTTTTTTCCTCAATTTATTCAAAATTTTATGCATTATTAAGCATGGGTGTAAAAAATTTTAATTCGTAGATCTAAATGATTTTTTATATCTATGCATTTCTATTTCGAATTTAATAATAAATAAGTAATTCATAATTTTATTTTACATTCATACAATAATTTATAGCTATATATATCGACTAAAATATTATAATTTTCCCGTGTTTATTGATATATAAAAGAAGGACCAATTTATATAAATCAAAGATCCTCAACCTTGCTTTTTTAATTCAATGTATATTTGAGCCTACGTCACTTTTTTTAATCAGGTATTCACATGAATATCCATGTCATTAAATAGAATAATTTTATAAATAAAGTTAAACAATAAAGATAAAATATAATATTGAAATGATAATCTTGAGAATTTTGATCAGAAATTTGCTTCGTAAATGAATAAATAGAAAAATCAAAAAAAAAAGATAGTAATTATTTATCCTTAACATGGCCTTGCTTCATAAACTACGATCAGTGGGCATTGGGGGGAAACTCCTCAATATGATCAAGGGCATGTATGATGCCCCGAAAATCGCAGTTAGAGTTGGAAATGAAGTCTCCAACCCTACTGAATACCTTTGTGGAGTGCGGCAAGGGTGCCCAGCCTCGCCGATACTCTTCGATTTTTTCATCAACGATATATTCAAGGGCGTGCGAGGTGTTCGGGTGCCTGAGCTCACCTCACGCATACCAGGACTACTGTTTGCCGACGATGCCGTGCTATTGGCCGAATCATCAGCCGATCTACAAACCGTACTGAACACGATTACCGAATTTTTGGACACTTGGGAAATGACTGTGAATGCCTCCAAGTGCGGTATAATGACTATAAGCGGGGATTTGACCACTGATATGACCCTTCAGGGCCAATAAGTCGACTCCACTGACCAGTACACCTACTTGGGCTATATTATGAATAGCAAGTGGGATGTATCTGGGACGATCAAGAACAACAAGAATAAGGTCAGGAAGGCTGTATACGCTGCGTACAGCTTCCTGAGACGCTCTGATGTGCTGACAACATTAAAAATAAAGTTCATCAATTCGGTTCTGATGCCGATTGGATGTTACGGTGGGGAAACATTTGACATGAGCCAAGCCAGATACAAGCCTATACAGTCAGAAACCGACAAGGAAATCCGAATGGTTGCCAACGTCGGTAATTCAGCGGCCATGGAGCGCATCAGGAACGAACTGGGCATAACCTCAGTGTTCATGCACACCAGCACAGCCCGTGATCGTACATACCATAAGTGGCCTACCTCAAAAACATGGATCGCCGACCTCATCAAGGCACCGATGAAGGCCCGGATGGCCACCAGTGTGACCGGGAGCGCCCGGTGGATCAAAAAATTTTGCTCTCAAGATTCAAACGGTCAGACTATAATCACAAATGTAGACCGGAATCGACGAAATAACCGGTCTGTCATCCACCGGTGGACGGTGGACCGAAAAATCGGCAAAAAAGGCAACTGGGTTAACCTTCAAGCAATGTATCCGGACCTGAAGCTGGGCCTTTAGGACATTGGAAAAATGCGTATGGGCACATTCCGGACTGCCCAGCGCCTGTCGAACATGAAAATCGTCGGCCAAAAATTCAAAAATTTTTGCCCCTGCTGCAACTTGTGTGTGCCTGAGACGGTCGACCACATACTTCTGAGCTGCAGCCGGTGGCGAAATCACCGAACAACGACGATCGGTCGGTTCATACCTACGCCGATCCGCTCTGACGAAAAAAATTTACTTTCGAATTTCAACTAAGCCCGGTTGGGGCTAGTTGGAAAACTCCTTGGGGGGGAGTCTAAACAATCTTTGAGCCAGCTTCGAGCTGGCACAGCCAATCAAAATTTTGAGCTGGAAACAGCCAAATTTTTGAACGGCATCCGCGTGCCCAGAACACTTATACTCAAAGTATAAGTGGTTCACCAGCCCCCTTGAACCAATGCCCAGTGGGTATGGAGCTGCTAGAGCGGCGGAGGGGGGTCGGTTGAAAAATTATTTTTTTAGTATTTTTTTAACTTTTTAAATATTTTTTGATAGTGTTTAGTATACTTTTAAATTATGTTTAATAAACTCTCTGAGAAAAAAAAAAAAAAAATAGTACACTGCCTGAGAAAGAGAAATTAAGTGAGCTAAGGTATAGAGCAGTATCAAAATGTAAAATAATTTAAAGTTTAAAATTTAACAAATTTGAAAGACAAAAGATTAAATTATTAAAAAAAAATCAAATTTTATAAAAGTATAATACTTGTAAATACATTATCTATTCAAATACGTAAGTTATTCTTAAAAGAGAAGCAATTTTTGTGCTAAATTGCTGTTTATTATTCAAGAAAAAGACAGTATTACAGGCCAACATTATACATCTCGATATGCGAAAGCTCGAATAATAAACAAAATTTTAGAGATTTCACATTAACAGAATATGTAAAATTTTATTTTGCCTATGACTCAATGCTTATTAAAGTTGAAAACAACCGATAAAGATGATATAAAATTCAGCCAAAAGATAAATTACTTATCCTATTTACATATTCAAGGCATTATTATAAATCTGAAAAGCTTGACAGGGATTTTAATGTTTCTTGAATTGCAGTTTTCAAGTTGGTCAAAACTTGCGAGATAATTTGAGAATCTTAAGTTTATAAATATTTTTTCCCAATAAAAAAGTTCCAATAACTTTCACAGTATATCATAATGCAAAATAATTTTGATTTAGAGTAAATAATTAACTGTGTTGTGATATTTAAAAACTATCCAGCTGGTTCAATTTATGAGAGAAAGATTTTTTTTCATGTAAAAATCCCATTACTGTGTAAAAATTAAAGTAGCGGTAGTACCAGAGGGTCGCTGCGATTTTGCTATCATTACTCACGAAGGCATAGTTCATGTTATGACCGTTTCAAGCACTATGAGAAGAGAATATAAAGATTTTTTTAAAAAAATCTCAATCTGATTTTATATTTCCAGACTCAGAAGACTTATACGGATGGTTCATAATGGTTAATAAACGATACGTAGGTTCAATTAAAAAATTTAGAGTAGTATTTCAAAATAAAAGAAATCAAGAGATGCTTAGGCAAATCACGCATAAATTCAAACAGAGTTGCATTCATTCCAATCAAAACCTACCAGCCAGTCAACAGAATTTAGAATAAATGTCCATAATAAGCGAATAATATTCGTACATTATTTTTGGAGACTAAAAAATAAATTTTCTGTAATAAGCCTTCAGAAATTTCAGATATATTTATAGTTTTGATTAATTTCGACATAGCCAAGCATCCATAGAAAAATAAAGATGAATAGTACGATGACTCATTGAAATTTAAACTGCTTGATTATGTCTAAAAAAATTAAGAAGAAAAGAAGAAAAGAAGAAAAGAAAATAAAAGAGAAAGTGAGAATAAAAAATAGTTAATATTTATATATAGCTTCCAATAAACTGGTTAGGGCCTTTGAAAACAGAAAAAGCTAGCCTTGAATTTAATTTATCAGGTAAATTAGTAATATTATATACGAAAGGCGTTTGGATAGATAAATAAGAAATATAATTTCATAGGAAATATATTTAACGAAATCTGATTAATCAAGTCCTCAAAATTACTTAAGTTACCTTAAAAAAGAATAGTATTTTTTTACTATACTATAATAAATTTATTTTCAATATATGTAATAATTGAGAATAATTTAGTTCAACAGATTTTAATTTTGAGTAAAAAAATATGGATCCAAAGCCGCAATGGTATGGAGACCCTAGTGGGTCGGGATGGAATTGGTTGAGAATAACTTTTAATAGTTTTTATTTATGTATTTATCTGTTAATTATTTTCAATAAATTTCAAAAAAAAAAAAAAAAAAAATAATGATATTCAATAGTTTATTTTTTAATTATTTTTTCCTCATTATTTTTACCTTTAATATATTTAAAGTTAAAATAATCACACATTAATATTTTAATTTACTGATTCGACGGATGCTACTCTATCTGATTATTATGAGATTTAAATGAATTTTGAAAATTGAAATATATATTCATCCTAATGTTTTTTTGAAATATTTTATTACTTTGCTCAACTTTCTCATAAGAGTTTTAATGTGCAAAAAAATCGTCATAAATAATAATAATAATAATTGAAACACACTAAAATGACATAAACTAAACTTAATAAAAAAGATTATAGATAAATTAATATATTAATATTTGTTTTAAAAAAAATTATTTTCATGTAGAATAATCGGAACTACTGGTGCAAAATTTAAGTGCATTTATTTGTAAATAATAATAATAATAATAATAATAATAATAATAATAATAATAATAATAATAATAGTTGGATTATAATCGTCTCAGAAAAAAAAGTTTTTCAAAATTATTGAATTTTTTCTATATAAAAAATTCAGACATACTATTATTAAATCAAGTTTTAGCTGAATAGAGCGTTTGTGATTTCTAAAAAACCAGTAGCTTAATTTGATATCAGCTTAAATTCTTAATATGGATATAATTCATGATTTATTGTTATTTCGTTATTGAAGCAATGTTTTTTATTTTTTATTTGGTAAAATTTTAGCAAAAAAAATTTTATTTTATTTTCATAGTATTTATCTAAAAAAGGAATAACATCTTGCTCAAAATTACTAATGTAAAACTTTATATTCTAGTAAGTATATAAAATACAACTGTTAGTTCGAAATATAGATCTGAGATATAGAAATATAAAGTTTTTTTTATCACACAACACAGCAATTTGAAATTATATATTTTAAAATAATATTTTAAAATTTTTTATATCAAAAAGTATTGACCTAACTTTTTTTCTTTTCTTAAAAATTTGATTAATTTAAAGCTTAGTCCTTCAAAAAAAAACCAAAACAATTGCATGATTCACCTAGCTTAATCAAAACCTACCCTGATGTATTTAAAAGACAAAATAAATGATGTGAATCAATTATGATTTTCTTTAAAATTTCAATGAGCATCGAGCTATCACAACTATGATCCTATTTAAAATAAATAACACTGTGGATCGTTTTACTAAGTTTTCGTTATGAAGAAAAAGTAGCCGAGTATATTTTATAAAAAAGGCCAATTTCTCTAATTTGCCGAAATATATGTAATCAGCAAATAAAATTTATACATTTCAATTACAAAATACAAAGGTGATACTTTTTTAAAAAAAAGTTTTATTCCATAAAAAAAACTTAAAGCCCAGTTATAGCAAATAGGATTCGAACACCTATGTTATAGAAACGGAATAAAACTAAACCCCGATGAAAAACTTATCCAAAAAAAAAAGGTTGTAAGAAAAACTCGTCGCTAAAATTAGACAAAGAACTATTGATTTTCTTCTAATATAAATCTAAACTATATGCACCTATTGCAAATCAGGGGGTCAGATCGAAGATAGCCGTGAAAAATTAAATAAGAAAATATAAAATAACCATATTGATACTTTCTAAATAAATTAGACTAATAAAAAAAATATAATTATTATTTGAACAGTGATAAAACTAATGGTTTTGATATTAAAAAATCAAAAAAAAATATAAAAAATTCAAAAGTAAAATCTGTTAGCGCTAGTGAATTAAATTTAATATATTAAGCTCTATAGTTAAATTAACTAGTAACGCCCCTAGATTGTAAATATAAAACACAATGATAATATTCATTCATAAATAATTAATATTTTATCAGATTTAGAAACTAAACAGAAACTTTGGATACTACTCTTTTAACGATGAATGAATAATAAAAAAATCTTAAAAGTATAATATATAGCCTAAATTTTTATTAATTTTCCGTTCTAATCTAGATTAATACAATAAATTTAATGAAAGAAACATTAAACTATCAGTAATAGAAATAGCCCAGAAAATATAAATAACATCAATAATGCGAATAATTATTTTGAAAAAAAAAAAAAAGATACACCAAACAGGGATTAAACACGTTTATTAAATTAATATACAATAAATATATATCTTGTGAAATTAAAAAATGAACTTATAAACATCATAAATGATCTTTCATTCTGGCTAGTAAGTGAAAATCGTGTAATTATATATCCAGAGTTTACAAAAATTCGCAAAGAACTTTGAAAGTTTATGACATAGTTTAATTTGATGAAAAAATCATAAATCTAGATAAATTGTAGTTTATTTATTTTTATTGTAAAAAATGCATTTTCCTCTTAGATATTGAGCCAAATAAACTTTAAAAATTTATACTCATAACTTTTACTTCAATAATTTACATTGTTTAATAAACGTCACGTATTTCTCAGAATTTGATAAATATTAATATTTTTTAATTTTTTTGCGCAATTATTGCGAAATCTTTATTGATGAAATAGTTCATTTTAAAATAAGCTTAAGGAAAAATAATAAATAAGTACATGAGAATAAAGTTTTATTATTTATAGCTTAATTATTTTACTTTTTTTCACAACCTTATGAAATTTCAGAGACGGTCATTAGGTTAGTAGCTGTATTTTATTTTCATCAGGTA
>LSSN01004851.1:0-13727 GCA_001970855.1 Smittium culicis | reverse complement strand
AAAAAAAATTTAAAAAAAAAAAAAAAAAAAAAAAAAAAAAAAATTATTACAACTACAAGTCCATTTAATCAAAAAAAAAGAAAAAAAACCAAACAGAAAATAAAATAAAGCCGCAGTATTTTCCAGATACGCGATTTGCTTATTTACAAGATCTGATCCATCTTTTCGTCCCCCAAAAATAAAAGAGAATGTTTTGGGGCGTGTTATAAAAAACTGAGATATAACGAAGTAAGAGTGCCACTTTATTAAATACTACACAGAATTTGTTGATGGTTGTCTGGGAAAGCGGGATGCTCAAATTTTTATTTTAATAGTAGCTAAAAAAAAGTATGGATGAGTTTATATATTTATATTTATCTATAATTTATCAGGGTTATATATATTTTTATCTTAATCTATTTGTAAAAGATATAATATGATATTGGTAGTAGATACATTTTAATAATAAAAAAAATACCTTTTTTTTGATTATTTTTATTACAATAATACAAATTAACTCGAGAAACAAGTGTTTAATATTTTTAATAGTAGCTGGGAGTAGATATTTTTTTTATTATTTTCAAAGAATAAGCATTTAAAAAAATGTTTACAGGTTAAATACGCATTTGTATGCACATAGATATGAAAATACAATAGATAAATGAGAATAAAAATGATAAGGGAGCGAGTAAATTTTTAGCTAGATAGCCATTTGTTTACATCGTCTCTGTCGCGGGCGACCCAATCAGCTTTACCGCGGATTTTTTCAAGGGTTTGATCCAAAGCACGCTCGAATTTGGAGGAGTCCTTAGTTTTCAAAAAGTCTTGAACTTCCTTAGCCATTTCGTAAGTAGTGAACTCGCCAGCGCAAATCTTGACGAGTATGCCCAAAGATGCCATTGATGCACGGTATCTTTCGGCAAGAATAGCATAGTTTGATTTGTACCAGTTCCATAAGAGTTGACGGCTTTCACGGTGTAAGCTTAAGAATACTAAACCGTTGTAAATATCTTGGTTGCGGACTTTATCAGAGAGAACAAAATCGAGGGTCTTTTGGACAAGTTTAGGGTCGCGAGTAGAACCCAAAGCATTCAAAGCAATTAGGCGTTGATCCATAGGAAGAGCCGAATTTAAGTAGTATTCTTTGACAACATTATATTCAGCTTCGCCACCGTAAAGAACACCGATTGCAAATACTGGGGCTCTTATATCAGTTTGGAGGGCAGAAGTGTCGCCATCTACCAAGAATCTGTTAAATCTGGCTTTAGCTTCCTTGATAACGGAAGGTTCACCGGAGAAACCAAGAGAACGAATAGCCAATGATCTTAGGCGAGAGGCGAGACTATCCTCATCAGGTTTAGGATCCCAGCCCATAGAATTCATTAAAGGCATCAACAAGTCAATTTGGACTTTGCGTAGCTTTTCAACAACAGATTCGGGCTCTTCACTCCACGCTCCTAAAAGGGAATCGAATCTTGAAGAAATTTCTTGCCATGAGACCAAGCTAGTTTCGCTTTTGTATGATTGGAGAAGGGTCAAGAAATCGCTAGTTTTGCTCTGACCACTAAAAGCCAATGCAAAGCTATCAGAGATAAGGCCAATCCTATCGTCAACGCTAATTTCACCGCGAACAATGCCTTTAGATAGTTGTTTGATAGCGTTAGAGCTATATTTAACTCTAGCGATAGATACAGAGCCAGTGTTTAGTTTATACCAACTGTTTTCGCTTGGAGTATAGTCTGAAGGAAGAGTGATGCTAACTGAGCGGTCAGATAAAACATCATTAGTGAAAGATTTAGGATCAGCCGAGGTTCCAAGGAGAAGTGGGACCCACCAGATAGATTTATCTTCATCAGCGGTGGCATTTCCAGAGGACAAGAAGCGGTTTTGGACAATGTTAATAGATTTCGAGTCATCAGAATCAGTGACAGTGAGCAATGGGTAACCAACGGTTTGTGTCCATAGGTTCATAAATTTACCAACATCGCGACCGGAAGCTTCTGAGAGAGCAGCCCATAAGTCATTGGTAGAGGCGTTGCTGTATTTATGGCGTTGTAAGTAGATTTTGATACCTTTTAAGAAATTTTCAAGTCCTAAAAAGCTGGAGAGCATGCGGATGGTACTAGCACCTTTGGAGTAGGAGATAATGTCAAAGATTTGCGAGATTTCGCTAGAGTGATGAACAGGGACTTGGATTGGGTGAGAAGAGCGCATAGAGTCGAGGGTTAGTGCGCGGGAGTAGTCATCGACAAGGAATTGTGTCCAAGAGTGCCATTCAGGGAAGATGTGATCAACAGCCAAATTCCCAACCCAGGTTGCGAAACCTTCGTTGAGCCATAATTCACTCCACCATTCCATAGTTACGAGGTTTCCAAACCATTGATGGGCAAGTTCGTGACTAACGGTAGCAGCGACTTGTTGTTTAGCTCTAGAGCCACTTGTGGCTTCATCGACGAGTAATGCGACAGTACGATAAGTAACAAGACCCCAGTTTTCCATAGCGCCTGCTTCAAAGTCAGGGATGGCGACTTGGTCAAGTTTAGGTAGAGGGTAAGCAATACCAAAGGATTGGGCAAAGAATTCAAGAGCTTTGGTTGCAACACCAAGGGCAAAACGACCACGCTCTTTTTGACCAGGTGGGGTGTAAACTCTGCAGCGGATAGGTTTTCCGTTGTATTCTCCGGAAGTGTAGTCTTCGATGTACTCAAGTTCACCAACAATAAAGGCTAATAGGTAAGTGGACATGATAGGGGTGATTTCAAACTTGGAAGCAACTAGACCGGTTTTGGGGTCGGTCGATTGCTCCTTGACATCCATATTAGATAGGGCAGTAAGGCCAGGTTTGGAATTGAGGGTGACAGAGAAGGTAGCTTTGAGGGCAGGTTCATCCCAGCAAGGGAAGGCACGACGGGCATCAGTAGGCTCGAACTGAGTGGTGGCCATGTACTTTTCTTTGCCGTTGGAATCGGTATATCTAGAGCGGTAGAAGCCAGCCATTAAGTCATTTAGCTCACCAGAGAATTCCATGTAGAGCGAAGCAGTTTGACCAGACTTGATTGGGTGCGAGAGAGGCACAGTGACAGTTTCGTCTTTTTTATCAAAGCTCAGAGAGTTAACAGGAATTTGGGAAGATTTGCCATCGACGTTCAAGGAGACAGAAGATATGGTGAGCTCGTTAGAGTGGAGAACTAGCTGGGTAGTATCCAATTTGACATCGAGAGCGATGGAGACGGAGCCGGAAAAGGTTAGCTTTTCCAAATCAGGGGTGAGATTCAAGTCGTAGTGGGAAGGCTTGACATTTCCTGGTAAAAGTACACGATCCTCGTTATTTTTAGAGTTCATTTTAAGCGGGGACTTGGAGTTGAAGAAAGTATTTAGTAAAATAGCGGCAAAAACGATGGAAGCTATCAATAGAGAGAAGGTTTTGAATCTGCCGAGTCGAGGCTTTCTGGAAGGTTTGTTTGGCAGAAGAAATTCGGCAGAGTTCGCATCTAACAATAATAAAAAATCAAAAGGTGTCACTCCATATCATCAATCCCACCTATTATACGTAGATCCAATTGGCCTAAGACCCCCGCACAAGTAATGATGTACAGCCAATGGCCAATAGTATGTTCTGTGCACAGGTCAGACTAGCGGAGCAGGCGAATAGAATTAGGGGAAGATGCAGGCAGTTGGGTCAATAGTACGCGCTGAAAAACGAGTGGTGGCTTTTAGCCCAAAAGTGCCCATCAAGCGCTAAGACTCTCCTGCACCGCATACTCTACTCTATCAGCCCTTAAAGAGGTGCTTATTCTAGTTACATTTCTGCTGTTAAGACAAGAGGTAGAAGTGAATAGCCAAAGATCACCAAGAGAGAGAGGTGTGTAGTTATGAACTTCAAGCCTGCTTCCACAACTTAGAGCCAAAGAAGAATGTTATCCGAATAACATGGGTAGTGGAGCGGCAGCCAAATTTAGGCATTGGCTCTTCTGAGGTTAAGGTATGGCGCTTGAGTACAAGTATCGAAAGGTTCGATATCGTGTATGTGTACATGCGTGTACATGTGTGCGTTAATCGGACTTGGGAGGGTCTGTCTTTGCATAAATATATGGCTCATGGAAATGTAAATTAAATATTCTTACCTGCGTTGAGCGGCATAGTATCTGTAGTTCTTCTCATGTAGGAGCTAGACCTCTTTTTCATCTTCCAAGTGAAGGGGGAAAAAACACAAAAGATTAAAGAAGGAAGGATTGAGCAATAATCGAAGAAGCAGCAGCTTTAACGGATTTTTTTTTTTCAGCTATGAGCAAAAATGCTTCCAATTACTTAAAAATTGAAACAATTCAAATATCTTGCATACAAAAGTTTCTGCTAATTGTTCCTCTGTTTTTTTTCTCGACTAATCGCAATGCCTTCATAATCCTAAGCCGAAAAATCCCTTATTTTAGAAATTAAATGCAGAGACCCAATCATTGGCCCTTATACTTATTGATAAATATGCAATATTTTAGTTTTCGATACTATTATTTTCTACCTTGCCTGAAATACTAAATTTATGCCGATGTAAAAAATGTATGTTTAGTCTAGGGCATAATTTTGGCAATTTGACATCTTAGCCAACTAAGCTCAGCCAGCTGTTGAGTCAAGTAGCAAGCGATATCTTCAAGTATTCAACCAAATTCTCTAAAGCTTTTTTCTTGCCCAAATTTTGCCTTGACTTTACCTAATTTTTTATTGGTCACAAAGTTCAGTAAATCTTACAGTTCAAAGCAATCTTCGAGTTAGTTCAAACAATGAAGATACAATGATATACATTGTTAGACATCGAAAATTTTTTTCTCAATTCTACACCCCCCCCCCTATGTATGCTTAATATTCACATATACACTACAAACTTTAGTTTTTAACACTAGATATCGTTTTTATACGATATTCAAAAATATTCATGTGAACCAAAACTAAAATATATAGATTAATATATATATATTTTTGATATTCTCAAAGTTTGTGTTTATACATATAGTACAAGATAATTACTATATTAAATATAAATTTTCGCTTCAAAATTAGACGAAATTCATTAAAAGAAAATTCCGAATTCGATTTCTTGCTATAAAAATAATAAGTAGAAAGTACTCGTAATACTATGTAATCTAATTTTTCTCCAGAAATAAAAAAATTCTTTCTCCAAACTTTTGTTGTTGTTTCTTATAATGCGGCTAATGTAGCCTATATTGTTATCCATTATCTTACCAGATTTCAATTGTTCATATATCACACCCCTCTAACAATAAGTCTACAAAGCATGATCATTTCGCACATGAATAGATATGAAATAGGTTTATACTGATAAATAATATTAAAACGTGGTTTCAACGATGATATACCCGTTTTTAAATATCATTAAGAATTATCCCATTGATTTTTTTGATTTCCTCTATGAAAAAATAAATTCAATTAAATAATATCATATTCCATTCGTTTTTTATTTGTAAATTTTAGAATTTAGTTTACATTATTGATTCTTTTAGTCTATAATAACAAATATAGTGATTGATATAGAACATTTTATATTTAATAATATTGGTAGAATATTCCATACTTATCAGATAACCATTTAGTTTGTAAATATACACTCACAGGGACCATCACAATTTTGGGGTTCTATTTTAATCATTATTAATACAAATTTTAGCTTTTTCAATAATGAAAATGATTTAAATTTTAGATACATTTTACAAGTCTTAATTCGATTATAATTTATATATATTCGAGAATAAAAACGTTAAATCGGCGATGAAATACTAAATTGTTCAGTTTAAATTTATTCCAACTATTTCTTCTAACTATTCTCCGGCAAGTTTCTTTAGTTCTTGTCTAAGGGGGGTTTAAATTTTTTTGAGATTTAATATCAAATTTAAATATAGTAGCGTTGATGCTATTTTTCTTTTTAGTCTACAACTTATTTATTCGATCGTAATAGATGAAACTTGATAATTAAATGATTAATAGATTAGTTTTTGAATATTTTAATACTGAAAGACTTAATTTTACTCTTTTTTTCAAACCTACCACTATTATAGTAAAACCATGTCTTTCTAGCTTATTTTTAATCAATCTGTTTTTAAATTTAAATGAGCAGCATTTACTAATAGGCTTATATTTATGAAAATATGAGAGCTGTAAAAAGCAAAAAATCATAAGATTGTTAAATAATTTCCCAAAGTTTACACTTACGCAGATGTAAGCGATTTTAGTGATTAATTTACAAGTAAAAGTATTTAGTATTAAATATAATATCTCTAAAGCTCTTTAAAAATATCTATTCGATGATTAGATCTCATTTTTAATAGATTGAGAAAAAAAATTAAAACGCTAAGGGCGCCATTGTAAACATTTTTCATTCTTTAAATACTACGACATAATTTAAATGCATTTATTTCAATAAATTTCTGTTATTGTATACCGAATAAAACAATTTAAAAAATACAATAAAAATACTTGATTAAAAATTTTTTAAATAAGATAATAGGTTTAATGATTATATGTAGGTTCTTTAATTGAAAATAGAATTTGTGAGGAGCAAAAAAAAGCCAGCTTGGATTGAAATTGTGAAAATTCCGACTATATAACTATATACGAGCAAATTTGCAGCATCGTTTACATAAATCTCTAATGATTGCGTGAGTGTAATCAGGCTAATTGTTGGAGGCGTTGCTGATAAAACAAGTAGTGTGAAAAAGAATACAGGATCAGTGGATAACAAAGTAACTTGATTTGGAAAATATTTAATCAGAGAAACAAGGAATACTGCTGATAATACAGGAGCGATGAAAAATCTACCCATAATTACAATAAAAACTCCTTTTTTACTATCTTGATTCAGTTCATCCATATCTGTCTCAGAATCAGAGCCAATACAATTTGAATTTTTTTTCGTATGAAACTTCACATTTTTTGAGATCCTTCCAGCATTAGGTTTAGTATTTAGCTGGCTGCAATTTGGTAGTTCATTTTTGTTCGAGAATATCGAATTTGATGAAATTGGTTCTGCAAGTGTAAAATTGTCTACATCGTTTTTGTATTCAGATTGTTCGCACAGATCGCCATGTTCAAAATCGTAATTATCACCAATCGATTGATAGCCATTCATTTTTTGTCCGAGTTTATTTTCTAAACCATTTTTTTCGTTCTCAATCGTGAGTGATAATTTCCTGGTATTGCTTGATTGTTTGCCTTGATTTTGAATTTTTGCTCTCGATAAGCCAGTATCTACACTAAATTTTTTGGTGCTTGCTCTATCTTTCAAATTTTCAGAAAATTCTTCAGAACTACTCTCGATGGAATTTGATGAAATAAACTTGCTGCTGTGTAATTCTGCGCCATTTTTTTGTTGGATTGATACAATTTCTTCTAGATTATCTGGTTTCCGAGATTTCGAAAAAGAGCCACGTCTATAATTAGCGATCTTCGAATGCTCAAATATTTTTGTTGAGCAATTTTCGCTTTTAAAGTAAGCAGATGTAGCATCAAAGGTATTAGGTAAAGATAAATCAGTATTTTTCGAACCATGTATATCATTTTCAAAATCGCTGGAAATTGCTATACTATCCATCGAGCTTCTGGTTGATCTTGAATATACCGAAGAAAGCCAATTTTTACATATACAGAAAAGCGATTGTTCAAGTTGTTCTTCAGAGCTGTTTTTATTTTTTTTAGTATTAATTTGGCCCAGTTGGCCACCAAGTGTTAACATTGTCATTGGAATACAGGCGTCTCCACACATGTAAATTGCACCGTACAACACATTTGGTACTGAATTGATGTCTAGAAAACTTTTTTTTGCTTGTGGGATCGAAACGGTTATTATTGCCAAGAGGATGGCTATCACTGGCATATTTATACATGATTTGATCCCTGATATGATTTTACTAGAATAGTAATAAATTTTAGCTCGGGATTCTTCCAAAATATTAGCTTCTGGAATAGCCGTAAAATTTTCGTTATCTAATAATTGTGATGAAGAACAGAAAGAGATATTGAGCTGAGAATCAGTTTTGTCGGTCTTTGTGTTGATATTCGAGTTTTTATAAGATTTCTCGGCATGGATATAAACTTGTGAGCTATTATTTCCTAAAAAACTCCTATCTGAATCATCATTTCTTGTGTTTGAAGGTGATTTACAAAAATCAGTTTTTTTGATAGAGTTGGCGCTAGTTAATACGGGTAATTCTCCAAATAATTGAAAGGAAATGAGTGATGATGTTGTTGAGGTGTTGTTAGGTAGAGCGATTGCTTTGCATTCACCACTTTTCTTGCTTCGTGAAATTAGTACGGTGCCTAAGCTCCATTTAAGTACGTTATTAAACGTAGCAAACATTATAGCGAACGCGACTCCTCTTGATGCCATGAGTTTGTTAGAGTCATGACTATCTTTAAACATAAATTCCACAGTGGGATTCAAGAGAATCGATTTTAGTAATGGTATAGGCAGAGTGTTTGTATTTGAAAAAAATACGGCATACGATAGCACTCCAGAATAGTCCTCTTTGATATTAAGAAATTTTCCAGAAATGTTTACCCACGCTAACGAAACGATACCATAGTAAAAGTACACAATAGGTATAAGCCATGAACTGAAGAACATGTTGAGATCAAGCGACTCAACCATGTAAGAATAAAGAAGGCATGGGTTAAATAGCTGTACATTTATTTTTGATAGTAAAATTAATGATTTCTGTGTTAAGAGGCCTTTTCTAGCAAAATAGTATCCGCAAAATGAAATTATTACAATTTTCAATATCGATTTAATGGCCAATAATAGATAAACAATAAGCATCAATCTGATAGAAGAATCTGCGGATTATTTATGTTTACTAGAAGATGGTTTGAAAATCTTGAGAATAACTGACTTATTTTAAATAGTAAGCTGATTTATATGAATATGATTATTTGATAGTGAGCTGAGAGTAAATATAAAAAAAAATAATATGAATTACAAAGTAAAGAAAAAAATTAATTATCAATTCGTAAAAAATTCAGGTTAGAGAATAAAGTCCAAAAATCGTAATGCTATATATATATATATATATTTTTTTTTTATCACGGAATTTTATTGGTACGATAACAATATTAGAAAATACGCGGTAAATAAACTAAAAAAAATATAAATTCGGTGCAAGGCATAAAAAAACTAATATTCTAATACTAATAAATTCCTCTGCTGGTCTACCGGCTGTGTACCTAAAGGGAAATGGGATCAATCTACCAACCGAAAGATCCACCCAGGAATTGCTTCAAGTAGGCTGGATGACTGAAGTTACAAGCAGTCATTGAATTAAGCTCGTTCCAACAAAATTGAATTCGTTGAGATCATTGAGCTCCTAGTCAGAGCCTACGTCTAACAGGATTATCATAATGCTATATTAAAAAAAATAACTCCCACTTCCACTTTTATTTAATGAAATCAAGGAGCTACTTTAATTTTGAGCTTATTAACTGAATATTCTCGAAAGCTTCTAAACTCTAGAAAATAAAGCCCAAAACCATAAACATCGCATTATTATATCTATAGTAGTATGGCTCAATAGACCCTATTACTAGTTTATGCTAACTATTTCCAGTCCAGCAATCTTAAAAAAAATGAATTAATTGACTCGTTTATGATTTACAAGTAAATTTATTATTTGGGAGACTCTTTACGAAGGAGTCAATTTATAGTGTAAAGTGTACAGTGAATAAAATTGTATAAAAGATTTATGGCAAATGAGTAAAATCGTTTCTTACTTTTAGCAAATAAAAATTTCAAATTTAAACAAAAATATAGAAAAATCAAAACGCTTATTCAATCCCGTCAATGATATTAGCAGTCAATAAATATTCAAGCAAATAGCTTTAAGCTGCAAGAAATTGCTCTCTTCGTTCAGAACCCCCCCCCCATATTTTGCAGATCAAAAATAGTCTACGTCCCGTGAGAGGGATAAAATACAAACAATAAACTAACATTGTGATTTTGAAGAATTAAAGGTGAATAGTACCTATTAATTATTTTTTTTAATTCTGGCATATTTCCTGCATTTAAAGCTAGAAATGCAACACACATCATTGAATTACGGTTAAAAGCTTGAATTATTATACCAATTTTACAACCCCCCCTCCCCACCCACAAAAAATTTAGCACCCTTATTGGCTATAATCATAAAAAAATCATATGCTAGTTAATTTTAAACTTGTAATGATTTCCAAGTATATTTCATAAAATATTTTAATCTTAACTTATTATAGTTAGTCGGTTTTTTATATTCCAGTATCAAATGAATTCTCTGTTTTCTAGTGTGTCAATACAACCTTATTTACCATACAGTGCCTAATATCCATAAGGCAAAGTTTCTTACAGAGTAGCCTTTAGGTTATGCGATATAATCTTTGCTCTTTCATAATATATTAACTACTATAAAATTATAAATCGAACAAAATTTTTGATGTGAATTTCACATTATGTATTAATAGTCAGTTTTAATTAATATCTTATCTTTTGTTTTATTAACCCTCTCCCATAAAAACACTCTTAAATCGAACGAATCTATTGATTCGATTATGTTTTAAAAGTAATTTTATTATTTGCAGCTATTTAAAAACAAACCAATATTTCTTAAGGCCCCGGAATTAAATTATTTTTATTTAACCTAACTTGTTAAATTTGGTTGATCAAGAATAGTATACCACCCATTAAAGGGTTAAATATGAATTATTTTGCAAGTAAAAAATTTTACGAATTTATGAAATTCTTATTGCTGAAAATTTACATGCATGTATCTAGTAAAAGTATAATCTAGGCTACAATAATTTATAGAATTTATTTAAACAATCTTTATTCAAAATTGAACCACTTATTTTTAGCTATAAATAATTAATTAATGATAGCTATTTGGTAGATTCTGAATAAAAGAGAACTTTGTTGCAGTTTAATATTATTTTCCCAGCTATCAAAAGTTTTTTATTAAAATTGGCTGTATTGAAAACGCATTTCAATTTTTCTATTGATTCATTTCAATTCGATGTTATTACTTGCATAAAAAAGTGTGATTATTTATTGGTTGCCAAATAAAATTTTATGCAGGTTTATACGCTGTAGCACTTCGCGCTATAAAATGGATTGCTGTGAAAGTATATCCCACATATTTATCACTTTTGTGAATGTGATTAGTGTATAGGTCTGGGGATTTTAAAAATCAAAGATAACCAACTTAAAAAAATCTTTAACCCTTTCCCGCGCGGTAGACTATTTTTGGATGACCAAATATAGCCAACCGCGTTCATTGAAAATCGATTAATTCCGAGACCATAAGATATATTGGTATAATTCAAAATAAAAGCAAATAATAAAATATCTTTTAAATGAATATCGAATCAGTAAATTCGCTTTTTTATAGATTTTTGGACAGGAAAGGGTGAAGAAAATAATGTGCTCTTATTTCCATATGTTTTTTTTTACAATGCTTTATTCATATCGTATGAAATTGAAAAAAAAAAAAAAACTATAAAATTCGGCTCTAAAAAATTTATGCAAAGCTTTGTTGAATAATTCTGGAGCGAAAAATACTCTACGATGCGATTTTTCATGTCGAAAATCAATTTTAGTCCCAAATTCATGCAGTTTTTTATGCAAATGGCGTAACATTAAATTAAAATGTTATAAAACTAATTAACTAATTGTAAAAGAAGCTTGAAAAATAAAAATAAAAATAAAAATAAAAATAAAAATCATAAATCTAAATAACATTCTGGAGTATAGCTTAAATTAAAGGTCTCTATCACCTTATATTAAATCCCAAAAGCCAATTTATTTTTTTATTTTTATTTTATTATCAATATTGATGTTTTAATTCTTGACAGAATCTAATTTTGTTCTTTAGAATGCCAGAATTAGACTCCAAACTAGTAAGCTGCTATCTGGTGATTAGCGAAATCGGTGATCAATAAAATTTCCTTTTTTAAGCTAAAAATATCACCTTGAAAGTCGCTCAATGAAATTTCAATATAAAAAATAAAAATGATTATTCTAAAAAAAGCTAAACGTAAATTATTATGAAATTTTTTTTTTAATCCTTCCTTAAACCGAGTTATTAAAAATAAATAGTTTACAAAATGCCAATATTTCAGGCTAAAATGAATATAGAAATAGTTTTTAACTAACTAGTTTTTTTATATAACATTTCACGGGAGACATATCGCCTTAGACCATTTTAAATTATGTAGTAGTATGAATTAGTATAAAAAACTATGGTAAAATAAAATAAAATAAAATAAAATTATAATATACGAAAAACTGTGCTTATTTCTTATACATTTTTAAAACTCGCACTTCATAAGTAAAATTAAAGTTTATTTAGTATATAAATTCATAAAAAGTAGTTTAAAAAGAATTTTAGACTTTTTTTAGATTATATTTCAAAAAATATTCTGGTTAATATCAAAGAAAAAAAATAAAGCTATTCCTTGAGCAAATATAACGTAGTTACTATTTTTTAATTCCTCAATAGAAAATAAAAAACCTAAATATATGTGAATTAAATTCGGAAATGCTTGGAAAGCGTGAATAAAAATGCTTACAGTCATCTAAAATATATAAACATTATCCTTGTTGATAAATTATATTTTAAAGAAAACGATAAAAAGATTATAAATATCCAACTAAAATGAAAAATTTTATAGTTTCAAGATTTTAATGCTTTTTCTTTTTTTTAGTATGGGACTATTATCGGAATTAAAACTATTTCTATTAATATTCTCTTACTCACCTGCTTGATTTTTCAGTTTTGATAGAAAGATTTATAGAACTAGCTATCTGATACAACCATAATACAATATAAACCAAGCTAGATAACTAATTAATTAGTAATAAATGTTCCACTCTTCAAAAGAGTCTGCTATAAAATAAGGTAAAAAAATTATTCTAGGCTAGAATGATAAGCTCTGGAATAGCTTTATAAAATATCATATAATTACCTTAAATGATAATATGTTTGTTTTTTTTTTTAGAAATTCAGCGATTATTAAAATAAAAAAGAGGTTGCGATAATATAATTATGGATAATGCATTTTTTTATAATTATAAAGTAGATTGTTTTTTCCCTCCCGTAATTTAATAAAAATATTATTTGAAAAAAAATAAAATTATTAGATGTGGTATTGATATTTTGAAGAGTGGGGTTTTTTTTCTTACAAGATGTATTCTGAGTCTTGTTTATTATTAAACTATAATATAAGGATGCCATTATTTTTTCCATCAATACTCACAAATCGTTATGTGTAAATGTAATGTCAAGTGTATCGAGAAGATGAGGACAATCTATCCTAAGAATATCTTGCACCAAGGTGTTATTAACTGTTTTTATCATATGCCCAATGTGAAAAGATCAATATATTACGTATCAGGATAGTCTATAAATTAAGATCTTAAGAATGCAATCCTGTAAGAGCTATAATTATCTGAAAAGCGAATAATGATAAACAAGCAATATTTATATAATTTCGAATACAAGCTCTGTAATATATTTTATTTTCATATTGAGTATAATGACCACAGCAACTATTCTAAGTTGAGCGAATTGTAAAATTAACTTTTTTTTTTTTTTTTTGTCTCAGAGAGTTTATTAAACATAATTTAAAAGTATACAAAAACTAATAAAAAAATATTTAAAAAGTTAAAAAAATATTAAACAAATAATTTTTCAACCGACCCCCCTCCGCCGCTCTAGCAGCTC
>LSSN01004838.1:0-12832 GCA_001970855.1 Smittium culicis | reverse complement strand
TGCTTATAAATTTGATGTTAAAAATAAAGTTGGTGTCATTAATTAAGTCGTTTTCAATAATAACGTTGTTGCTAATGACAAAGTCTTTGTGAATAATAAGATTGATTTCAATAAAGAAAAATTATTTTAATAATGTACGATATTAAACATCTTTGTCATTAAAAAGACTTGTAGACGTGCGCTATTATAGAACTAATACAATGATATAAATAATGATTATATGACCTTGGAAGAGTAAAAAAATGAGCAAAAGTGAATATAGATCAAGGGTATATTTTATGGACAAAAGAGGCGGCTGTGACAGTAATAAATTGAACTTATAGCAAGTGTGTAGAAGAATCAGAAAGTTTTGAAGAAGTGACTAAGGCTTTTGGGCTTTTAGAAGTATTTATATTGAATCAAAAAAAAGCTGGGTTCAGAAATGAGTCTAGTTTGACAGCAGTTATAGAGTGAAGTTTAAAAAACTTTATATTCCTGGCTAGCTATTTGATGCAGCGAGGTTTTTTCTCCATTTTTTTTTTTTTTTTGATACTGGCGAATTAGGTTTTATTAATAGGAAGCGTTGAATAGCATTTAAATCACTTTCGTTTTGTAATTATTCTTAGAGTTTAAAATTTATAAATATAAATGTTGAAATTGTAAGAACTCATCCTCACAATGTAGATTGTCGAGGAAAAACACATTCTTAACTGTAAATCTTTATAGACTACAATAATCAAGGCATAATTCGCCACATTTTCTATCTTTATGAAAGAGTATTATATGGAATACAGTTTATTCTAATATTAATTTGTATACAGTAGTTTTTCCTACTCAAGGAATGTTAAGTCGTTTAATTTAGTTTTTTTAAACATCTAGTCTTCAACGCTTTTATCTTTCCTAAAAATTAGTATCTAAAAATTATTCTTATATTCATATTAACAGTTAATTATTAATAAATAAATATATTTTAGTCTCGCTCTTTCAGACATTCATTAATTTTTCGAATTAATTTTTTTTGTTTTTAATAGGAAGGGTGTTATTATTATATCGTATTTTTCTAGGAAATTTATTCAAATCTTTTGATAATTATAATTCACATTGTTTGGTTCTTTTAAACATAAATTCAGGCGTTAGTAATTATGACCTAAATTAAAGAGTAAATATCATTATAATTTTCCATAATTAACTATGAACCTATAATTTAAGTTCAATACACTATGATGCATTTTCATCGATAGATCGTATCATATTGTTAAACTCTGTTAATGGTCGCTTTGATAGAAATATTTTATGATAACGTAACATGATTTATTATAATCCTATCTACCACCTTTTTCCTAGATGATAATGTTTATATTATAAGTATTGATGGTTTTTATATATCAGAATAAGATAATTCTAAATATGATTAATGTAAAAGAAATTGAAAACAACATATAAATATGAGATTAGATAAGGTAATTTTTTCTGCAAAAATATAAATCATATTCTATTTAAATATGAGGAATTAAAACACTATAAATTTATATTAAAATTTCTTATCAATTAATACCAAAGTTACTCATGTGATCTTACACAATTAAATAACTATTTAGACTTTATATTCTATGATATCTTTATAATTTCTAGATTCTTCTGAAAACCTTTTGTGTATAATTTATCTTACAATATTTATAATTCCTCAAATTAAATCAATTATTCACATTTTACACAAAACATAAAAATTTAAGGCAATGATGTATTTAAATTTTTAGATGTAATTTGATATTAAATTTGATACTTCAATGGTTTTATAATAGTTATTTATTACTGCTATAAAATTAAAAAAGGCTTTAATGCATTAATAATTTTTTGAGCGCTTGATTTTTTTGTGCTAAAATTTATAATTGAAAAGCCCCAAATACTTAATTCTAGTATTTTTTTTTATAAATATAAGAAACATAATATGTTATAGTATATAGTCTTTTAAATAATTTATAAGTTGAAAAATGTTTGTTAAATATTAAGGATCAATTATATTTTAATATCCATAACATTTATTTTTTGAAAATATATATGAATCAGACATATTCTTTTTTCAATTAACATTAATCGAATACATTAAATTTGAGTAATATTTTCTGCAAAATATATACTAATTACTTATCCGGTTAATTATCAGTTTATTCTCATGAATTGTAAAATATTGCAAATAATTACAAAATATATTTGATCATATCATAAATTAAGAAAATGTGTTAGTCATTGATCCAATGCACAGTGATTATAAAACTGTTTGAGAGTTGGAGGAGGATCAATTATAAAATCAAAATTATTAATTTTTAACTTTTTAAATATTTGTCAATATTTTTTGGTACATTTTATATGTTTAATAAACTCTGAAAAAAAATTCATAGTTGAATAAAGAAAAGACGATAATTTAATTTGAAAAATTGTATATAGCAGTAAAATTAAATTAATATTAATAAAAGATCAATCAAAAACTCGAATGATAGTTTATTTGATCTAAATTTATATGAGTGTTATAGAAAAACTTTTTTAATTTTCATGAATTTAATAACAAACTGTTTTTAATTAATTATATAAGTAAAATGTATCAACATATTAGAAAGTGACTAAAATGTTATGATAATTTAATCTTTTAGTTTGGCTCCAAAATTCTAAGAAAGCTCTATGAAAATTTTGAAGTTATATTTTAAATTATTTTCAGGTATATAATTCGAGTAAAATAAATATTAAAATATTTAATTATGATATCGAATTATTTTTTAAAATAAAAATGTACAATAAATTAATAAATTAATCAATTGAATTTTTATTTTGAAATATTTCGAATCTATGTGATTAAATTAAATTAAGACGAGAACATGATATAATATTGATATAATTTCATTTACTTAGACTTCTCTTAAGAGTAGAATACATTTCCGTTATTTAGATGCTTTTGAATTTTACTTTTTTAAGTACACTATACTAAAATTTCACACAGTGTTGCATTATCCTTGGTTGGGGATAGTGAAGGCAACTATCAGCGACTCTTGAGGACAGAGATTTCAGTTGAGGACCATCTAATAACAGGAAGAACCGATTCTTTTAGCAAATTCTGAGACATTCTCTGTGCAAAAGATCATCCTTCGACAGAAATACGGATCTCAGCCGTTTAGCAGCTTATTGTAGGATATCAGGTTTATCATTTCGACGTTTGGGTAGGAGCCTATTTTTTATAAGTCCTGATAGACGTATAATCTCAATATGTCGTAGCGGAGATTAGTAAAGCGCTACAACAAAGAAAAAATCTCGTCAATTAACCAGTATATAACCAAAGAGGTGATTAGCCTAGTTTTATTTCAAAGAGTTTTAATACAATTGCAAGTTTTTATAGGAAATCTTATCTTTTTATTCACTTTTATATTTTCATTTGTTTCTATTCAAAAAAAGGTGTTTATTTATTTTTTTTCTAATAATTTATTTTATCGCCACAAGAAAAAAAATAGCATTAAACTTATCATTATAGAAGGAAAAATGGCTATATAAAAAGCACAATTTACTTCCAAAATGAATGAGTATGAAGTTTTTTTGATTACATATTAAATAAAAATTACATTAAAAAAGTCAATATAAAGTTTTTAAAACTTATAGGTATAGAATAAAAGGCTATAATTTAATCGAAGAAAACCCCTATAACCAAATTTTAAAGTTCTAGGTGGAGTATTAGGAATACTCCAACAAAAATAGCTTTTTTTATATAATGAAAATCTATTTTATCATATTTCAATCATTCAGCTCTATTTCAAAATTTTTTATTAATAATTCTCACATTATCATTAGTATATACAGTAAAAACTCTGAGATAGCATCAGCTATTTTTGCCCCACTTTGGCCCAAATGTCCTCTCAGATAGCAATTTGCCATTTTAGAGGTTTCATAATCATAAAAATAGCTAGAAAGAAACTAGCTACAAATTAACAAAAAAACAAGCTAAAATCTAGAATTCTAAATATAATAATTTAATTGGATTAATTTTTTCAAAAATAAAAAGTTACACTTAATTCGTCAAGTGCATGTTTTAGTTGTCATCTTAGAAATTACATTTTGGCTCATTTTACAGCCATTTTACTACAGAACTGCAAATTGCCTTCTCAGAGTACAATTGATAATAGGCCAGATTATTTGCAATATAAATAGCCAATTGACAAATAAAATTTTCTAAAAGTCGCAAAATTAATTTAATTAGCCTATTAAATCGCTTTAATAAAAATGGGGTATACTTCAAATACTAAATCAATGTTTTTTCAATTTAAAATTAATCAAGTTGCTATCTTGGAGGTTTGCCATCTTTAGGTGTTGCCATCTTAGAGGTTTTTCTGTATCCATTATTTTAATATAGCTATATTTTTAAATCTTTTTTTATATTCTATCATTTTATCTGCTATATAATATATTTTACATAATAATAGAATATTTCCCCCACCACCATTTTAAAATAAAAGATTAATTAATTCAAAGCAAGAATAGGTGTCAACATGAAATTTTAGTTGTGTAATATATTTATCTTCATTATACAAAATTTCAATGCTTTTTTTAATTGCTAAACTTTACAATTTGATGACTTGTAAAGAATTATTTCCACATTATAACGATTTTTAAATTGAAATTAAATAAAAAACATAAAGCATATAAGCAAGTATTAAAATTAGCAAAAAATCAGAAACATAAGAGAATAATAAAACTATTGATAATTAAAATAACAATATGAACTTTTTTCACAATAATGAATTAAAAGATTTTTAAAATGAAACCAAAATCAAATAGGAAATACCACATAATTCATTTATGATAAAAGATAATTCAATTATACTTTTTATAACAGTTCAAAGAAAAATATCAAACTCATAATTAATATAAACATCTATTGATTATAATTCAATACGTAATTTTAAATTATATAAAAATAAAAATAAAAATAAATATCTTGTATATATTAATGAAATTAACTACTAGTAGCTATAAGTTTTCACAACCCTAATTTTTAAACCATATATACTTACAATATTTATCTCTCATTGTATTATAACAAAATTATTTATACTAAAAATTAAATTTTAAACAAATATGTCGTAGTAAAATTCTACTAGCAAATGAGATGAATTTGTTATTGATCTTAAAGAGATAATAATTGTTGTTTTTTTTTTCTCTTTTAACAAAGATGAACCAAGATGCTTAATTTTAAAAGACTTTATTTTCAACACCAAAATATCAACTTGATTGATTTTTTACCATCTTTATATAAAAGTTGATCTTAACCTGATTCTTAATATATTATTTTATTTAAACCTATCACTATTATCATTTCTCATTATTTAACACCATTTTTTAATAAAAGTAAGAATCATATAATAACAAGAAAAATTTTGTAAAAGCCATACAAAAAGCGCTTTTTTTTTATCATTATCGAAAATTTTATATCCGAGAAAACTTAACTAAATAAAATACAAAATTAATGCTAAATAAAACAAAAAATACATAAAATCTACAATTGTAGTGAAATACATATAGCTTCGTACTATATATAAACGGCGACATGAACTTTAATAAATAAAATCTAAATACATAAAAAATAGAATAAATCAATATATTCTACCTATAATCTAGTTTATTACTCGATAAAAAATAAAAAAACCATTATTAATGCACTAATAGACTATATATATCTTGTTTAGATCAAACAGAAAAGAAAAGAAATTATCTATATAATATTTAGATAGATAAAACCTACGATTTTATTATGTATTATAGGTATATTTGCTATTAACCCTTTCAGCGGCATTTGGCTTTTTTCGAACTACCAAAAATATCTAAAAATGACAAAATGATAAATTGATAATGAATAATAATATTATATTTGCTAAAAAGTTGTGGAATATCCAATAATATATTAACTATAATAGGCTTATACAATTTTGATTTTTAATTAAGTTAAAGAATGTTAGCACTGGAAAGGGTTAAGCAAAAAGACTTGATTTTTTAATAACTCATATTAATCGCTAGTTGAAAACCATTTTAATTTGATTTGAAAACTATTAGATAGGCCCAGATATACTCGGAAAACAATCATTTGATATCAATTAATTTTTGATTCTAGATGTTATTTGAATGATGAAAATTACCTAACAAGCTTAATACTAAGCTTTAGATAATTTAATAAAGATTCAATTTCAAAAGATATAGTTGCTATTTATTTTCATTTCTTATTTATTTATTTATAGTTCGTGATATATGTTATTATTTCCAAGAACATAGACGATATTATTTGTATGCTATTATTTTAAATAAAAAAAGCTTTTTCAATATTTCATATAATGTACACTTGCTATTATATGATTCGTATAGTTTATATATGATGGAAATTTATCATAGTTTTGAATATAATTTTTGAATAATAATTTCATAGTATGAAACAATAAAAAACATAAAAACTAAAAAATAATTTTATACTCTATGAAGTATTAGTAGATAAAATTTAAAACAAACCAATTACTTTATTAAAATAAGATTAATTTTTTATAAAATGAATTCATGATAAATTGAAATCCTCATCATATCAACACTGTTATCATCACTTTACTATTATCTAAGCCAGTATCATTATGCTAATCAAAGTGCTAAATTAGTTTTGAGTCTCATTTTTTTCATTTTATAAAGTATCATGATTAGAGCTTAGATTTATTAATTTTGCAGAGTAATAAAAAAATACAAAAATTCTAATCTAGCAGTGCAAATTGTTTAATTAAGTGAAATAAGATACATAATTCAAGGGTTTTGAGGTTAATAGATAGAATAAATAATTTTTCAATTGCCTATCTATTATTCCTATTATGAAAATAATAAATGAAAGAATACAGTTATAATTTATTTGTTGGATATTGAATTATTTTATAAATATTGTTAAATTAGCACACAATCAATAAAAAATTAATTCTTATTATTTTGAAAGTAAATCAAAAATGATCTTTTATCCATTTCCCGACCATCAATATTAAAAAAACAAATTTATTGATTCATATGCGATTTAAAAGTAAAAATATTGTTTGATATTATTCTAAAAGTATACAGTATTAGAATGAAACTCTGAATTAAAGTATTTCAATCGATCTAGTTTACTATATCAGGTAGATCAATAAAAATCTACGACTCGTGAAAGAGTTGACTCTTTCCGAGGCCAACACTATTTAATATTTTTAGAAATCATAGTTGGAAAGCCAGAAATTTTTTTTTTATTAATAGATGTGCTGTAAATAATATCTAATAAAGTAGTAATATTATGTAGTGATATGTCATTTTGTCATATGGTTGGATAATCTTATATTTCAAAAAAATATCCCAACACCCTTGAATGGGTTAAAATAATATATAATAACAATAGTATTGGTTACGTAACGCAATGAACCCAATAATCAGGTTCCCTGTAGGATTAAAAAAATTTTAATTTTTAAGTATGGTTAAATGTGTAATCATTTAAAGAGAATTAAAAATAAAACGATTTTGCGGGGTAAAATATAAATACATAAGCTTTTGAGAAGCGTGACTAATATTTATATACTTTTATATATTAATATAAAATCAATAAAGTTATTGGTTGTTATGGATAGTATATTAATTATTATTTAATAAATGGCTAATAATTAATAGTTTTATATAAAACTTTATAATAAAAAAAATTAAATAGAAAAAGAGCTTACTTGAAATAGTATGCCAAATACAATCACTTTTCAATTTTCGATTAAAACAATGAGTCAATAAATATTTTGATAGGACAGGTTGAGGGAGGGGTGATGTTTCTGTAATTCTACTCGCTAAGCCAATTAATCGAATTTCAATTCATTTTTGGCCATATAAAAAACTAGATTCGATGTTATTATAAAAATTATTGTGGAGAATAAAAATAAAATATAGTTATAGGATTATTGTACATATATAAATGATGATAAAATTTACATTTATTTATTGAATGATCTCAAAATAATCAAATAGACTTTCTTTAAATTAAAATTCCTTGTCACATCATCTATCAATAGTTAAGCAATAATCCCAAAAGATATTATACTCAGAGACTTAAATTTTTTTATATATCAGATGGTAAGTAGCATAATTTATCTTTAGTGTACGGAATACGATTTTTTGATAATAGATTTTATATTTAGACAAAAATTAATTCTGATTCAGATAGTATAAACGAAAACCCAAAGTGGTTAATGGTAAAACATGAACAGAAGGTATCAGTTTTATATTTTTTATTAAATGCTAAATTATATTAAAACAGTAAATCATTTTAGATTTTGGAGTTTGAAATCGAAAAAGAGGAATGGTTAAAGTCTGAAATTCAATATAAAAAAGAAATATTTGAGTTGAAAAGAAAATTATATGATATTTCAGGTGTAGGGGCGGATCTTTTTAGTAAACAAAAAATATTTGATTCTGAATTACCTAAAGTAGATTCTCCTACAGCAACATTAAAAGGTGAGTTCAATGATGAAACTAGTGAAAATCAATTTGAATTAAATAAAAACGGTGCAACAAGCTTAAATATATATGAGCATGATTTTATTGTCGATTATAAAGAAATCGAATCCATTAAGAAAGAAAATGTTATCCTTAAAGAGGAAAATGAATCATTAATATTATATATTAAAAAAGTTTTAGATGGAATAGTTAAATTTTCAGGAGGCGTTGAGATTATTTTTGATAAAGATTTTGCATAAATAAAAATTAAATTTGTTAAAAATTATATTAATAGTATTTTAACTAATATTATATATTTATAGTGATACATGCAAAGAATTGGAAATTTTTATAAAATTATGTGATTTTAATATTTATATTATAAAAATTCGCCATCTGATATCATAAATTTAATGTTATACAAAGATAAATATAACTAATAAATTTGAAACTTTATATAATTAATAATTTAATACTTAATTGAGATTGAAAAATAAAAATAGCCGTTTCTTCATTTTTAGCTCAATATAGCTATTCTATCAAATTATTTTTTCTAAAAGAAGTGTTTAGGATAAATTTAGTTTTTATTAAAGTTTTATTGTAAAATCGTTGTCAAAATATAAAGTATTGCTTTTTATGAATGGTTAAAATGAATTATAATTTACTTTAATAGAAAATAATTTGTAATAATATGAAAGAATATATATATTAATAGCAACCTAGAAAAATCAATTAATTTATAACAGTCCATAAATTTCACAATTAGAAAAAAAATAATATATATTTTAAATATTCATTGAAGAAATAGTGCTGGTATTATAATGTTTTAATTAACTTATCATTTTTTGCTTTAAATTTATAAAAATATATATTGAGGAAAAAGTGAATTTAACCATTTCTAAAGTAAAAGTAGCAAGAGAAATCTTACAATGATTAGATTAAAAGGTGGTTTATATGTATATAAACAGAAATAAAAATCTAAAATACGTTTAGATAGATGATAAGTATCAATATCAAGTGAAAATTGTTAATAAGTATACATCTCAGCTATTTCTCACACTAACCTAGCATATACCATAATAACAATTGATTCGTTGTAAAATTAATAAAAGCGCCGTAATGTAGTAATTATAATTAGGTACACTCATTACAGTTATAATTTATTTATAAATCGCTCAAAATTTTCACAATTGAATAATACATAATTCATAGAAATTAATTTTTTTAGAAATTTCTATTTTCTAGAATACGAATAGTTTTTTAAATACGTTCTTTGCCGCTTAAAATTTTAATACATGATTATAGAGCGTGATTTTGTTAAATTTTTTTTTTCACAGAAAGTTGTTATGATTTTAATTATTTATATGCATTTTAATTTATGACAATAATATTAATATATAATCTATTATATAAATTATATGGTGGATTTTTATTTTGGGCTGGAAATTTCATGACTAAAACTTGCGCATCAGATAAATTAACAATAAAATCGTGGGATGTTTCATATTTTGGCTTTCGAAGGGTATCTTTATTCTTTTTTGGGTTAAAATGGGTTAAAGAATGTAAATTTTAGTTTGTTTTTATTTTTTTATATAACTTATATTTTCTATCATTTATGTGGGTTGTACAAGGTTTTTTTTTTTAAAATAAAAATTAAAAAAGTATAAAGTAAAGTGATAATTTCAATTTATTTTAAGGATGAAAATTTAGTATAAAAATCAAAATTTTGGTTAATTAACTGTTATTAGATATATTCTAGTCACATAGATACAAAAGAATATTGTTAAAGTCTAATGTTTTTAAAAATTGACTCTGAGTATAAGTTTTTGTTGATATTTTTCCCGAGCCTTTTTCTAATATGCCAATTATGATTTTTTTATACCTTTCGTTATAATTATTTCTATTTATTTTTGTCGAAATTGTTGTCTTTCCATTATTCTAGTTTCATTAGTTGCTCTTTGATTGCAATTTGTATGCACTTTATATTCTCTTTATTTGTTATTTGTACAATTTTATTATATTATATGATTTCTGTTTGCACTCTTTAGCTAAATTTTTAGTTAGTGGCTTGATCGATATGTATTACATAATTAACAACTGAAAAAGTTGTGCAGGTCTTTAATAAAAATAATATGTATTTCTCTTTTTAACTGAAAAAGTATTACTCAAAATAATATACTTCCACATATACATGTTGAAGAGTCAGCAATAGCTTTAGTGTTGTACGGGATTCTTTTCTCTTAGTTGAGATTAGACATATCATTTTTGACCATGTTTTATAGCAATTAAAACTTTGATATTTCGGATTTGATCTTTTTTGATTTCAGCTTAATGTTATATCTTTAAATAATGAAGGTTATTTTTATGATAGTATTATTTAAAAATTAATACTAAAGTAAAGTAACGTAAAAAAATTTTTATACTTTCATTTTTATTTAGACACTAGCCTAGACTAATATGTTTATTGAATTTTGTAAAGCTGTTAATTATGACCATAAGTTAAGCGCATAGCGAAAAAATATTTAGTGTAAATTTTAGAATCCGATATTCAGATGCGCATTCATAAAATTTGGATGCTTTTATAAGGTTGAGGATATACCAGAATTTATAATAACTTGTTTTTCTTTTTCTTTTTATAATTATAAATTTTTTTAACTTTCAGTGTAATTATTATTTTTATTTTGTTAACACTATTATTATTATGCATCAACGGAATGTAGCGTAAAGCCAGTGTAAATTTCCTAAATAGACTATTTGATTTGTAAATCTTATATACTAAATGCTATTAAAGAGTTTAAGTAAAATTAGGGGTATTCAACAGCCCTTTAGCTATCGAAAAAGCTAATGAAACAAGAGTGATTTTCTTTTGATTCATAGCTCCACATGTAAATAATTAAAAATTTTTAATTTCAAGTTATTTAATTGTTAGAATTTGAACTAGAGTTTGATTAAAAGATTGTAATTAAAAAAATTTTTTATAATATAAAACAAAACCAAATAGCACAATTTTTGCACTAAAATAAATATATAGAAATATACTTTCAAATCATTTAAATTTAAATTTTTATGTTAAGATTCAAAAAATTTGCATTATATATACTATATAATTAATTAGCTCGATATTATATTAAAATCAAATATTTCAAAGCATAATGATTAAAAAATGACTAGAATTGATTATAATAAAAATATCTTATTTAAATATTATGATATAAATAATGAGAATTTTTTTGCTATTTTATGACTTTAAAATGATATTTTCGTTATGGTATAATATAAATCAATGTTATTACAAAATTTCATACTACTATTTCATTACATATTCAAGGATATCTTATGCCTTTGATCAATGATCAAAATTAATAATCAAAATAACACTTTTAGCGAATCTCATTTTTTTATACCATTGTATAATAAAGTCTATTGAGCTTTCTCTTCACAGTGAGAATTTATAAAAATATGATATCATAGGGACAGTAAATTTTTAGAACTAATATATTTTGAATTTTTTTTAGAACAATCGGTAATATTTTACAGGCTTTCAACTCTTTTAGAATTTATGCAAGACAAAAATGAATTTAATTTCCGATAAATTAGATTGTTTCATTTCTTGATTTTCATTAAACGAAATCTTTTTAAATTTATATAATATGTATAGATTTTTTATTATCATGTTAATATTATTAAAAATGCAATAAAGATATTTATGATTTCCAGAAAACTAAAATAAAAATAAACTTCTCTCATTTGTAAATTAAAAATAAACTTCTCTCATAAGAAATTTAATGGTTAGCTTTATCAAATTATTTTAAAGCTAGACTCGGTACGTTTCAGAAAGTCTAAAGCGACACTATTTTTATAAAGGGGATTATTAGAACAAGCATAACTTTTTTTCTTAGAAATGCTATTTTCATATTTATACTAGGTAATGTTATTGTCTGTATCAGATAAAACGTTTGATGATATTTTCTAATAAGATTATGAAACTAAAATAAATATGGCGAGTAGGGAATATTAAACAGAAAAAGCTCCGCTACTAGAAATAATCTTCCATATTAAGTTTATTATATTTTTTTTATTAAAAAAATAAACAATATTTATATTTAAAAATAATTTAAAATATATCATATTGAATTAATTCCAATTTAAACGAATATAGATCTTATCTATTTAATTTTTTATTATGTATTCTAAAAATTTATCTTATACGTCATACTTTTTAATTATAAAATATAAAAATTTGAATTCCTATAAAATATCAAATCGGCACGATATTATGTTTTTTCTTAAAAATATATTTTTTTAAATTTAACACTTATATTTTATTAAATTATTAAAAAGAAAAATATTT
>LSSN01004835.1:0-91152 GCA_001970855.1 Smittium culicis | reverse complement strand
TTTGCCTTTTCGCCTTGAAGATTTTGTGCAGTGTCAGGTTTTTTATTATCAGGAATTGCCTGGTATTTTCCTGGCTTTTTAGGTGAGTTCAAGTTTTTATTATAATAGTTGTGTACTTTAGGCAAGGCTGGAGGTATATACTCATTTGGAGCCGCTGCTTCGTTTTTATTTTGCGAGCTGTCTTTGGATTTTCTTGAATCAGAGTGAATCCCTTTAAGGGTGTCTAGAGAGCTATAAACTTTTTTGTAATAAGGTGAACCTATAATAAACATTTCTTTGAACACTAATGATAATTTGGCGTTGGGCAATTCCCATTCATAAGTATTTTCAACAAGGTCTGGCGAAGATTGTTTCAGTGATTGAAGTTTTATATTTGTGTTTACTGTGGAGCCTGTATTACCAGCAAAGTACTTGTCTAGGATAGCAATGGTACTAGAAAGTCTATCGTTTAGTAATATAGCGCACCATTTAATGTATTCTGAGGAACGGATGTCAACACTTTTGGTGCTAGGAATAGAGGATTTTATTGTGGCTTTTGGTTGACTCTGAGAGATTGGGAATGCGAATGTTTTGATATAATCAAAATATTCGTGTTCTTTGAGGATAGAGTTAAGGGTATATTTACAAGTTTGATACGATTCTGGGAATGCAGTTACAAGTCTTAAAGTAGCATCAATGGTCATATTAACGCTTTCCAGATTAGCTATGGATTCAATGCCTAAATAAAATTTTTTAAGATTTTTCCCTATCCAAGGAATAAAAATATCTCTTGTCATTGATTCGCTTATTTTCATCGGATATTTTGTGCATAATAATCCAGCAAGCTCGATAGCAAAAAAACTTTGCTTAGAGTGTTCATGGGCCAGTAGTTCAGGTAAAAATTCGAAACATGCATGCATAGAAGGTACATTATTAACAATATCCTTTAATAGTGAGCGGTCATAAGTTTCAAAGTGAACAATTTTCATTAAGTATGGAGTTTCTAAGAATCTTTGGTGTATATAGTCATATATATAATCGCTAACTGAGGCCGAGGAATTTTTACTGATACTTTGATACCTATTCTTTATCAAAGCCAGCGAATCAAATAGTAGTTGGATTTCCAATGCATCTTGTAGCTGCAAAAAAGAAGAGACGTGTTGACTCTTAAAGGGTGTTCTGGGGTCAAGTTTGTTTTGGATATTAAAGAGTCTAGTGAACTTAGATTTTGACATTCGAAAAACTGAATTAAGGGTTGTTAAGTAAATCGAAATAAGCTCTGGATAAACGAAAAATGAAAAGTTGCAGTCAAAGAAAATAATAGGATTTGCCCAGATATGTTGTATTGAAATTTTATCGTCTTGTAATTCACTCTTATTGGCCCAGTAAATGATTGTTGAGGTGGTAGTTGACTCAAAATTAATTGTAAAAAGCTTGTTCCAAATCTGTAAAAAGCTAAATAAAAGCTTTGAGATACAAGAAGAACTTACTGAAAAGGTAAGCATATTATTAGAGGATGGTTTTGAGTTGTCCAATATTATTGTGTGATTTTTTATATTTTCTACAACAGAACTTGAGCCTAAACTGAAATCTTCTGTGACTATGCGCATAATTATAGGAAGGACAGCTTTTATAAACAAGGATGAAGAATTAAAAAGATAAGGTATAGATAAGTCTTTGTAGTCATTGATTAGCTCAATCAAAGACTCAGGAGTTTCATTAGGCGTTGATAGCATTTTATAGAGGCGATCTTGAATCTGCGAATTTTTAGATGGAGCATTTAAGCAAATAGGGTGGCGTTCAAAAGATGATGATATTTCGGATCTTATTTTAAATCCCAAAGATCTTCCAGGTTCAATAACATGTTGGTACTGAGTCATGAGTAGTGATATAAACTCGGGAGAGATGTCCATAAATGCGTATTTTATGTCATCCACAGATGACTTGGATCCTATTTCAAGCTGAGAAATAACTAGTTTAGCCGGTACTGAATCAAGAATGGCGTCAGAGTAAATTTCTTTGAGAGCTTGAGAGCAAAAACTGACACCTATGTTAGACATATTGAAAGATTCTGAAGTTGAGCTTGGTTCAGAAACCTTTTTATTATGATATAAAACATAGAATAAGGCAAGCATATACTTTGGGTATAGTAAAAAATCAGGATCTGCTTCTTCAATAGAGAAAATGTTTCCAGATAAGACTTTTGAAAGATATTCTTCAGAAAAAGGCGTAAAACCGATATCTATATACTGCTTAATGAGTTTAAAAAGGATAGGTAACTCGGTAAAAGACGCATTTAATATTGAATCAGAGAGCCAGTTGTGTAAGATATGCATTTCACTATTAGACGACTTATCTCGAAGGTCGTAAAGAACGGCTTGGTAGAGATAGTATTTATCTGTGGAATCTAGCAGCTTAGTGTTATTTATGATGACAGTTAATGGAGTTTTGAAAGTTTTGTTATTTGGTGAAGATGAAGGGTTCATCCATTCTCTCAGAAGATACAACCTCTTCCTAGGAAAAATGAAGTTCATATTGGCGAATTGGCAAATCAGATTTTCGGCTTCATCAATGTGTTGAGATTGTAAAAATATCGAAAAGATGGCATAGTAGGCAGACGAATTAGATGAGTAGAAGCTGATTAGCATCTCTCTTGCTAGATCCAAGTTCTTAGTGGGGGTATATGTTAGTATTAAAATGGCAAATGCGAACACTAACTTTGATGAAATCGGGTTTTGTGTTAAACGAGAAATTTTTGAGCAAATAAAGTATATCATATTACTAGGGGTGACATTCAAATAACCAATAAGGCCGCACCAAGCTCTGATACAGTCATATATAAGCGTTTGGTTTAATTCAAAGTTTTCAAGGTAATTTGCAACGGCGTTTTCTAATATGGCTTGAATGGAATCTAAAGAGATTAGACTATCACCATCAAAGCTTGCGTTGCTAATCCAATTGAAATTTTTTTGGGAAAAAATATCGTTCAACTCTGCTAAAAAGCTTGTAAACGAGATGTCATTATAAATTTTGCCTTTAGGTAGGGATGAGCTATTTTCATTGTATTCAGATAGCTTTAGCCATAAGTAAATTTCAAAAAAAGCTTTTTTGTATAAAAAATGTTTTGCAGCTAAGGCTCGGTATGCTTTAGGGAATTTGTTAATGATTTCAATTATGGAAGTTTTAATGGTTTTCTTGTAATCTTGGCAAAGAATATCAAATTCCTCGACTAGTCGAGATAAAAAGGCGATAAATAGTACTTCTGAGCTTGCATGAAAAACTGCAAAGTCGACAATATTTTTCTTAGAGAGAATAAAAGCACAAATGGTTTTGTTATAGTTTATGCTAAATATTTGACATTTTGTCAATATTGTGTTTATAGTTGTATTTAAAAGGTTAAGGGTGTACAATCCCATATTATTAGAAGGTTTAGATAGTAACAATCCTTCCATTTTAACAGCGTTGCTTTTATTATCATAATTTAGGATAACTTTAAACAGTTCATTGAGTTCGCTTTCAGATAAGACAAATAGAGCACATTTTACTTTAATCCATTTCCAGCAAGTTGATAAAGAGATATCAATTTCGGTAGTGGAGGAGACGCTTGACTCCAAAAGGGAGCGCTGTTCATAAATCCCCAATAATACAGGCATTTCTTCTAGTAGGTCGAGAAAAGAAAAAATAGTGACTCTAATGCGGTCTTGAAGGCTGCCATTAATGAAAGCTAAAAGCGAGGAGTTCCTCTTTGCAAAAGGGTTTTCATTTTCCTTTCTTTGCGCTTTCCATTCCTCTATACATTTTTTTTCAAAGTCTAGATAGTCCTGGTTAGAAATCAAGGGCTGGGATTCCTGTAAAATGACGGGAGGTTTTATATCAGGCTTAATATCTGTGTTTGAGGCTGAATTTATAGTTTCTAGAGTACTATCAAATTTGTTTAAAGATTCAGAAGAGATTATCTTTGATATAGTTTTTTTTGTTCGAAGCTTGGAGTTAGAGGATGAGCTGGCGGGCTTTGAGGCCTTGTTTATTTTGTCCATTTTCATTTTTAGAGTGCTGAATATTGAAAAAGTGTTTGGATTTTGAGGGTTGAAAGAGGTGTTATGTTTATTTAAACCTAGTCTTTGAGAGTTCCAAGCCGACAATATTTGACTTGATTTTCGACTTGTAGTTTTAGCAGGCATACCAGTTTTATTAACCTTTTTAGGGTTAGCAATAATTTTATTACTTATTGATTGAGAAGAAATCTCTTTTTTAATATCTTCAAACTTGATTAGATTATCAGAATCAACATTCTCAAAGTTATACATATTTTCAACTTTCGGCTTAACGTCTTCAGCTTCGCTACTGGTTTCAGGTTTGATATCCGACGGCGTTACAGAAATGCCGGATGGAAGGTTGTTTACGACTTCAGAATCATTTAAAGCAAATTCAGATTTAATATTAATCGAGTCTTCATTATTGGGAATAATATAAAAGTCAGAAGAGTTAGGTAAAATAGCATCTTCGACTTTAACTTTTATATCTAAAATATTACGATGAAGCTCTTCAACGGAATTGTCAATGTCTCGTTTTATTTGAGATGGTGATATGTTTACCAAAGAGTCAACAGACTCGGAAGAATTGGATGATTTTTCCATTAAAAAGCAACTCAAACGAGCTGAAAAGTATGGGATTTAGCTTTAAAGTAATAGGGGCTCTTTTATAGTGGAAAAAGAATCCAGAAAGGTATAGCAACTTGAAATAATTTTATAGAGAATTTTGAATAAATAAATAAACTATATATATTTAGTTTTTGGAGATCTAATAATGTGGTGATAGATCAATTACAACAGGTATAAGTCTGTGAAAGAGCAGATTAGTGGAAAAAAAAAAGAAAGGAAAAACTTTTAACTAGTAAAACAAATGTATGAATGTACAAAATATGATATAGGTATATTACAGTATATCGATTAAAAATAGCTATGTATATAGCTTAATATATAGTTATTAATGCAATATATGTTAATAAGAAAGCGGGAAATGAAGTGGTCTATAAGAATAATACTAAAACAAAGAACACTAGAGAAGTTATTAGTTAATGGGCAATGCTAACAAAAAGACATCGGCCAAACAATACAGGCAAAGGGTTTCTAAACTAGGCTTTTTGGTAAGAAAAAATGGTTATATTATCAAGTTAGTCCAGAGCTTCTTGTAAAGAAAGAGAGATGTACCAGCTATATCGTTTAAATTTTAAGTTATGGTTGCAAGTAACTTGTTAATATTATAAGTGAAATGAAGTAAAACCCAGTTTAATTATACATTTTTCTGGTTCCTACTACAAAAATATACTTTTTGCTTAATTTTTTCAGTTCAAACTAACATGGTCGCTTTAATTTCTTCTATTCGCACAGTTTTTTTTTTATCTTACCACAAACTCTTTTCACTTGCTTAAAAATAATTTAGCTATTGGCCGAATAAAATATATGTCAAATGATTACCTTGAAATTAATTGGGTAAAGAAAAAGCGATAAAGCCTTAATAATGAAAGTGCTTGCCAATAAGTTTAAAAGTTTTTGAGGTACATAGAACAAGGCCAATAATGTACCAATACTCTTTTTATGCTCGCACGCTTTCGCTTAAAATATTGATTAAAAGTTTGAACTCCTGTTATTGGTCCATTGCTGTGTTTGATTAGCCCTTTTCCGTCCAACGCTCTATAAAAAGTTTAATTTAACGATTCGTTTATGAATTATAATTATGTTATTTATTTGCTGAAAATATGAAATAAACCAATCATATAGGCTCTTGAAATTGTTAATTTTCAATGAATGCAGTTGGCTACAAACGGTGGTCCAAAAATAGTATACCGCGAGGGAAAGGGTTAATAGCTCCTGCCAAAATGATATTAATGTTTATATGGCCAATAATCTAGCATTTCAAACCATTCGAAAATTACGCGGCACTGTTCATGGTATCTTTTGGCATAGTTTCAGGAATTGAACACATCAGAAGCGTTTAGCTCACAAAATGTTAAAGCTCAAGAGGTATCTATTCGCTAGATACTTTTATCTGGGAATTATTCTGGCGTGCAGCGTTAGAGTCCAATTAAGGAAGGTAAAGGCGGGTTAATATGCTTCTCAATTGTAGACCAAAGGGGGTTACATAGGGTATAAGTTTGTAAAATAAAATGACCAACAATGCAAACAATATATAAAATCATTATAATTGATAACTCCAAAAGTAAACGTAATAGTTAAAGTATCGAAGCTCCCCAAATAATAAGTATTTTTTCGTTAGTCCAAAAACTATGAATTGCTCAATAAGAAATATTATACTCTATATCTCTAATAGAGTAACCCAATCAATCTCACGAAGTAGAAAAATGTAATTGCTTGCTAAACTAGAAGCTAGACGCTCAATCAGCCTTAGATGTTAGCAAGAAATCACACCACCACAGATAATAAATATTAGGTAATGTAAAGCGTAAATTGATAATATATTTTTGTAAAATTAATTTTTTAATTTACAGTTTGAATATATTCTATCACAGACTATTTTATTTGAGTTGTAGTAAATTGATTTTATATACCCCTTTCTTGTATGTGGCATTTAAACATATAAAAAACTACTCTTGTTCGTTTCATGAAAATTATAATTTGACCACAAATTACACATGATAAACTATGCTGCAAATAATTTTTGAACCGAGGGATAGTGTATCCCTTTCGCGTCCAACACTCTTTAAAAAAAGTAACTTAATGATTCAACTATGATTTATAATTATAATTGTTATTTGTTGATATTCTATAATATACCAATAATTCTTAAGTTCTCGGAATTATAGTATATTAATTGAACGCAGTTGGCTATATCTCAAGATCAAAAAAAGTCTACCGCCCATGAAAAGAGTATATACCACTTACTAATATATATAAATAATAGCGCGTTTACTGAAAGAATAAATTCATTACCCTTATTGTTCTATAGGTGAGTCGTTCACTCTATAAAACCAAAAAACTACGATGGCCCAAAAAAACCAAACCATAAAAGATAAAAATTTATTAGATTTATAAAGCTAATATGGATATAAAATTATTACCAATACTTGTGTCAAAAAGTCAAAAAATCCTTGTTTTGGTTATATCAACGCTGAAGTAAATCGAATAAGCCGACATTTCATAAATAAACTATGATATTATTATTGTGTATAAAATATGTTATAGTTAGATTAAAACCAGTAGTATTTTATATTTATCTACCTAGTAGTTGATTAGAACAGTTTACAATTTTTTAAAGCTTACTAGTCTTGAGTAAAAAGAGATTGTGAAATGTATATAGCACTTATACAGATTAGATCTTATAATAAAACTAGATAAAAAAACATCATAGCAAAGAATTAGCATCATGCTAAAAATAAAAATTTATAAACAATTTAACCATTTCTCGAGTAGTAGACTGTTTTTGATCTACCAAGTATAGCTAACAGTTTTCAATTATAATAGTTTAATTCTGAAAAATAAAAAAATGTTGACTGATTACAATAAAACAGCAAATAATATAACTTTTTTAAATCGCTAGCGAATCATTATGTTCAATTTTTCTACGAGTGTTGGACGGGGAAGGGTTAAACGTGATTAATACCGATAATACAATATCATCAATTACTGTAGCTAAATTAAAATATATTTATATACTTTTAATCATTCTTCTAAAATAAGATATTTAGCGCTTGTAATATGTAAAAATTGATTAAAATTTACAAATAAAATGAGTTTTTGTCTACAGTTTATATAAAATTAATGTACATTCCTTCCATTCATCATATTCTTGTAAAATTAGATAAAATCAAAAGTATTATCAAATACTGTTCTTAATCAACCCTTGCTGAAAGCAATTAAACTAAGCCTCTAAAGGAAAAGAAATATCATAATAAATTTTGGATAAGTATATTATTTATAATTATTACACTAAATATTTTAATGATTATTAAAATTAAAAGAATATTAAGCGTTATATGAATGATGGAGGCATTATCCACAACATAAATATATAAAAATAAGATAATTTCTATTGTCAGATGTAAATAGATTGTTTTTAGGAACAAATGAAGATAAATACAATAATAAAAAGCTAGAGAAAGTATATATTTCTTTCGTTTAATAGTAATAAATTGTGTTTCTAAGCGATAGGAATATCAAGAAATATTTTTTTATAGTTGTTTTAATCAATTTTTAGAATCTTAAACCATTTTCACAAGCAGTTGATTTTTTTGATCCTTATAGTTTAGCAAATTAAACCCAACTAAAATAATATAATTCCTAGGATCAATGGTATATTAGTGTATGAATATATAGCTGCAAATAATAAATTAAATTATAAATAATAAACTAATCAATAAACTAGCTTTTTTTTTCTAAGAGTTGGACGAGAAAGGGCGAGCTTTCTAAAATTTAAAAAGTATATAATTTATAATTTCAATACAATATTTTTATGCTGACTATTTTTTTTTTAAAAAAAGAGCTACAAAGAGATAAAAAAAACTTAAATTCATATATATATATATATATAAAGTTTTCTTACAATATTCACATAAATTCAATGTATCAAATAATTATGAATAAAATCAACCGTGATTTGAGAAATAGATATTATTAATCTGAGCCACTTTAAATTCGCTAATTAAAAAAAATTATAAAGTGCTTACTTTATCTAATGTTCAAAATTTGATGGATAATATATATATAGCTCAGCAGTTATTAAAAAAAAAAATTAAGATTAAAACCTATTACTTGAATGGAGTATTAAAATTCAAACGATAATTATATATTTCACTTTTATTTATCACACTATTCTTTATAAAAGGAAGCATTAATTTTTGAAATTTAAATTGAAAATCCACGAGCGATTTAATAGGGAAAAGTCAAAGTAAAATATAGTGTATTTGGAAATGCAATTTTTATTGACTCTATAACATCTAATGGTAATCAAAATTATAATATTAAACCTATATAAAATATAAAAAATGTCATATAACCTAAATAAATATATTTAGTATATAACGATAGAAAAAATCAATGCATTTCTTTGCGTATGAATTTAGTTCGAGTGCTTCAGTGTATGTAAATAAGATCAAAATTCATTGCAATTCTTCATCTCTGAGTTTCATTTTAACTAGTAGCTTTTTAAAACATCTCTTCAAGCTGGTTTTACTCATAGCGCTCTTAACTATTGGGTCCATAAAAAATGCTACTGTTATAAAAACTCCCTCAGTTCCTCTTAGTATATAAACTATTGTTGCGAAAACATACAAATCCGTTTGTAAAGCATATCCTACAGTTTTATATACCATAACAAAAAAGCTTGCTACCAGTGGTATTGCTGGGTACCAAATAGAGTGAAGGATTATCTTTTTAGTAACCGATCGAGTTCCCATGTTTATTGAATGTAAATAGCTTCTTATTGTGTTTCGCTTGTAAAGAACCTCTGAATTTAATCTTTGCTTTTTTTTAATTGTATTTATCAGCATTATTGTTAACACAACGACTGCTATCGAGCTTAGTAGAGTCCAAATTAAATACCCAACCCAAATATATACAAATGCTCTTTTGGTCTCAGGGTATGCAAGGTTGCAAAAATCGGCGCTAAAATCATCGTAATTTTTGTAGGATGCTAATAAAAATCCAGGTATTAGCGTGGATAAAAATATGCTCACAATATAGTAATATTTTTCATAATTTTTGATGTTTTTGACGTTGTATTTAAACAAAAGAACTAGGTGAAGCATGATAGTGACGCTGATAAAGCTCGTAAATATATCGAAAACGGTAACGAAATACCGGGAAACAGTGCAGCCTACAGTATTAACGCGCTCGAAAACAATTAATATGTAAAATATGCTAGAAAACATATTTGACACCAATATCACAATCCCTTGTCTAATAGTTATTCTATTAACAATCTTTTTATCTGTTATATAAAATAATAAGTAAAATATAAGTGTAGAAAATGAAATTGCAAAGCATACTACAAACACTGCTAGGATGATATTTTGGGATGTATCATTATCTTTGCTTATCGCCATATCGTATAAGATTTATGATTTTTAATTTTGGTATATCGAATACTTTTAATTTTTTGTCTTAAGATGGTTTTAACTGTTGAAAATATATTTTCATATCTAAATTTATTTAAAAAAATCTTAATTTACGATTATAGTTTAAGAGTGGTAAATGCAAAAGAGATTATGGATTTTGAATAATTTTCGCATCTTATTTACAAGTACATTTCAAAAAAATTTCAAACTGAATGATAATAAAACTCGAGTTCCTAGATAAATACCAGTAATCAAAAAAATGAATTTTCAATTATAATGTTTCAGTTTTCCTTGCATTTTTTGTACATTTATATTAAATGATATCTAAAGTTGTTTCCATTTGCTTAATAGCGAATTTTTTTTACAAAGCGTATAATTATTGATTTGATAGAATTTTTTATTCAAAGATTCTAATTCGCATATAAAATTATTTAGCCAATAAAATATAATATCAAATAAATTGGGGGTAGTGTTTTTATTTATAAAATTTGTTAATTGGTTTTAGAGGTTTAAAAGTGTCCTACTACACGCGAAAAGGTTATTTTTGTTTTAAATAAAAAGAATTAAAAAGCTTATAGCAAAGCAAACTTATATTTCAAATGAATAAAACATTTCAATCCATTCAAATAAATAGTTTAATTGAATTTATCGAGCGCCAATGTTTCAATGTAAATGCCTTGAGATTTATCCAGAATAATTCAAATAGTTCAATAAAAATCGCCTGCCTAGCATAGTTCATGGTATTTTTAAATAGAGAGTACATATAATTTGCAACAAATTTTTTAAACTGAGTTTGTGGCATTATGTGTCTATATTTTTTTTCTATCTTTTAAGAAGTTTTGGATATTATAAAAATTACCTATTTATTATCACCGCTCCACAATATAGTTAAGAATTAAAGGTAAAAAAAAAAATTCACTTGTATTTTTCATTTTTAAAATTCAACTTTGTGGATAACATCTGCAAAACTAATTATTCGTAAATTTGTGTTAGTCTAGCTATCGATTTAACAATGTCTATAAATCCTTTATTTTTCTCGACTTTAAAAAAAAACTAAAACCTCAAAAATTAATTTAAAAAAATTATATCCAACTAAAGCAAGACATATTCAATGGCATATTGATAAAAATAACAAAATTTTTATATCGTATTAGTATGGGAGATCCTCACATCTTTCACGAGCAGTAGGCTATTTTTGAGCTATCAAATATAGCCAACAGCATTCAATAAATTTATTATATTTCCCAGACATGTAATTATTCGTTTGTTGAAAAATAGCAGCAAATAATAAAACTGCTTATAAACCATAAACGAATAATTAATTCCAAGTTTTATATTAATGTTGGACGGGAAAGGGTTGGTGAAGGTGTCATTTTATGGTGTGAAGTGTTAAAATATATAAATTAGAATTAATATTTAGTAGATAATGATAAGTTAGTACATTTTTTAGCAAATAGAAATTTCAAATTTATGAAATAAACAAGCCGAAACGCAATTCAATTACGCCAATAATGTTAACAATCAATGAATTCCCAAGCTAATAACATTAACATTAACTGCAGCAAAGCTCTCTCTTCGTATAGGACCCCCTATATAACTATTGATAGGCTGAAATATATAATGGGGAATTACTTGCACATACAAATTGAAACAATTCAGAGAAAAGAAATTTGTACTATTTAATAGCTCATCTCCACACTTTTTATGTTTCTCCAAATATTTTTTAAACAGATTCGTTCAAGTTATTGCTATTATCATTATAATTATGTTGAATTATATAAAATACATCTAGTCGATATATAAAGATATAATTCAATCATTATATTTTATAAAATTGGGCAAATCGATATTTATTTTAAATTTAAGTATCATTTCGTAGTTAAAAAATAAAAAATTACATATCCTGTTCCTGTTCCTGTCCAACAAGTCTTATAATAATGTACTAAGTGGTATGACAGTGATCCTTAATAGTGTTTATTACTTGATATTACTGTAAATAATCTAAATGTTATACAATTTTTTTAATTAGGCTATTATAATTGAGCGTAGTTGGCTATTTTTATTAGCTCAAAAAAATTCTAGCACCCAGGATAGGGTTGATTTTTTTTATAAATCTTAAAAATCACTTTAATATAGTGATTTTCTGATTAAATAAATATCAGTAATATTAATTTAGCAAGCATATATTTTTCGAATGGCTTCAATTTTCGATTTCAGAAAATTATTTATTCAAAAAATGCTGCTTTTATTTACTTTATAGGCAGTTCCTATTAAAAAAACAAGATTTTTGGAATTTTGGTTATTTATGTCAAGAAATATAATTGATTCTATATTTTAGAAAAATAATATATATTTATTAGTACAGTTTGTTAACCTTGATGGGTAATGGAATAGTAGCTTTAGAATATTTACATTGTATAAATTTTTGATGAAAAATTCAAAAAAAGTGCTAATACTGTCAAATTAATATCATATCTCAATACGATTATTGAAAAAATTTAATCTTGTGATTAATAGACCATTACTACTGTGATAATAATGTCAAGATCATTGCTAAAATAATTTTATTAGTATTTTCTAAATTTTAATTTTTATTACAGTAATATAAATCAAACAAATTTAATAATCTAAGCTGATAGGTTTAGCTAAAATAGAGATAGTTAATTAGCTTTAAGGGCGGTTGGTGTGGCAAAAACTACCAGCCCCTAATAATAAATCATGAGGCATAATAATCCTCCACGCGTAAAAAAATTTCATAGAAAATATATATCATTTAAAAATATTACCTAGAGTTTTTTTAATTTAAATTTACGTTATATTAAGTAATAGATATATCAGTATTATTCACACTGATGAAAAATATTTAATTTATATAATTCCTTGATTGAACTCAACAAATCGACATAATTTTGATACTAAATTTAAATTAGAACTAGCTTAAAAACAAAAAAATATCATTCTCTTATTTTATATTGAAACATTTACATAATTTTTTTCAACTTTAAAGCGTATTTTTTTTTTTTTTATTTAAGTATATATTAAAAAATTAAGCTAAAAACTTGGGACATTATTTGCGTGTATACTTTAATTTAGCTGGGTTATTTTTTTTTGGATATTCGAAATATCAAGGTCTATAATTTAGGTTCACTAAAACTCGATCAGCTAAAATAGTCAATGCTAATCAAAAGACATGTTAATTTTAGTGACATTCAATTTTGATCATAATTGAAATGTGTATGGATTTATAAATAAAATACTACCTATCGAATTGATATCTATTAATGGGTTCATTCTTTTCGTTTTGAATAACATTTTTTAACGAGAAGCTTATAAGAAAGGACTACGGTGATAAATAGAACTTATGCTAATGATAATTAAAAGCTTATATATTCTGGGTCCAATAATTTTTTCGTGATCTTGTAAATGATATGATGGTGACTTTTAATAGCAGTAGTCACTTTATAGAGAACTTTATTTTAATAGCGGTAAATTTTCCTGAAAATAGTTGACTTATTGGTTATGCTTACCTACAAAAATGCGTGGCTGTGAATTTTTCAGATTTTTCTTGGTGAGCTGGAAGGTTTGGTGATTTCAGTATTTAACTAATGCGTCCGAGACTTTTAGTCATCTATGCTTAAAGCCATTGATCACGATTAGAATGATCATGAATTTTTTTTAACTGGAATTTAAACTTTAAAAAATTCCTACTCTTAGAAAGCCTAACTGAAGGATAATGAAATATGCTTTTAATCTAGTGATATTCTTTATGCACTATTGTATATGAATTTAGCTATTATGATGCTATATATCGATTTAATATAGCAAAACATGAGTATAATTTTTAAAATACTTATCGTTAATAGCTCAAGAGATGTATTTTACGAGACTGTTTTTTAACTGTGCAGCTAAAAAAAAAAACACAAAATAACCAACTAAGTGAAACCATTACTCGCATAGCTTTTAAGCCAAGTCCTGTGATTAAAGTGGCCATTGCTTAGACTAATAAGCTATGCTTATAAATATCTGGCGTAAATACTAGTTAAGGATTGGTGAAACTTGACTGCCATTTTAAACAAGTATTTTTACTTGCTGACTAAGGCTATCACAATTGCTCTTATGAGAAGCATTTCTTGCCTCAATAAACCTTATTTTTTGAAACATTCCAGTATTTATATTCCCAGAAAAAAATAGAGCTGAACTTTTTATTTTAAAGCTTATTCCTTACACGCATTTTTTCAATTTATGTCTACCATTTTTTTTAGTATATCCCTTAATAATATAATCCTCCTCACCCACATACACTTATTTAACTGTAAACGATTCATCGGCAATCCTCACTAAAAGTGCATTTATCGGACAATTCAGTCAGCCTAGCACAGTAGTGATTAGACTAGCACCCACAATGAAAAATCCCGAAGATCTCCAAGTAATTTCAGCTAATGGCAGAAATGATCGACGGAGAACAAAGCCTAATTTAAACAGAATGGTAGATAGAGGCTCTTTACTTCCAAATAGGCCTTCTGCTTCAGAAATAGAATATTCCCCCGATCTATTTCCAAACATATCAAAAGCATATACTCCCAAAAAAACTAGTATGGCCCTAAGAAATTTACCTGGGAATAATAGTAAAACTATTCTTAGTGGCCTTGATAATGACTTTTCGCTATATATCAAAAATCAGGAATTAAATAATGAGTTTGGCTCAACAACGACCATTAATTCTCAAGAGAGCATTGGAATAAAGAATTTCCACTCGTCTCATTATAGCTCTCGCTCTAGCTCTAATTATTTAAAGAAAAAAAGCGACTTGTCAAAAGCTATACGCTCTGGCGGTATTGAGCGCTTAGATTCGGCCGCAGTTAAAGAAATCTACTATGACGAACCTGATTTTTCAAACAAAGATTTAAGCCCCAAATTCCCAAGCTATATTTCCACTTCTAGCACGCTTAGATCTCCTCATAAAATCTACTTCTCTGATAAAAACTTACACTCTCAGGATCATTTTAACAATCCTAGCAGCATTTATAGTGCTGAAAATTCCAGAAATTCTTATAGGAATAAAAATAACGCTCCGTCGAAACTGAAAAATTTACATTGTATGCTTAATTTAAATTTATTTTTTTTAATTATTGCTCTATTGATTTCTAAAATTTTGCTATCTTATATTCATTAATAGCCCCGAGCAAAGATCAGCCTGTGTTTACTACTAAGCACGCTAAACGCTCTAGTTTCTTATACTCTGAAATTGATATTGATTCTAAGCATTCCACAAATAAGAATAACAATATTAATATCTCTGAAGGCTCTTGTGTAAAAGATAGAATGGTTTCAATAGGAGGTGAAGATAAACTAAAAAATTTACAAAAAGAACTAAATATTGACACCAGAAAAAATATCAGAAAGCCAACTTCCCCTCTGTCAGCAAACATCAAAACCGATTCTGCTAGAACCATAAACAATAAACTTGGCTCACCACTAGCTGAGTCTCCAAAAAAAAGCTCTAAGGCTCAACTGGAAATAAATTTAGCCAGACAAAATCAAAATTTAAATTCATGCAATTACCCTTCTCTTGATTTTAATAAAAATATTGAAATGGTGGAAATAAACAGCGTTAATAATAAAGAAGTCACATACACATCTAATACAGAACTTGGTATTAATTTACATAATCATTCCAATCGAATAATACCTGAAAATGATGCTGAGCTAACAGACTCTAATCTCCATTCAAATAAAGCCATTGGGTCAAATTTGCCGCATATTAGAAATGATACCAACACTAACTTATCTTCAGAAATAAACCTCGAAAACTTAGATTATCGAAGTTATATTCAACCTAATGATGATTTCAACGCCAACAACCCTGAGCAATACACCTCAACAGAAAATAACTTTCGAACTCATGTTCATCCGAAAGCTAGTCACACTAGAAGCTACAGAATGAATAGAATAAGAATTCAGCGCGATTATTTCCAAGGCGACTTATGTAGATTTCAAGAGTCTATTCCACTTGAGCTTAAATCAAAGGTACTTACTCACTAAACATTCTCCCCTTTAATTTTTTTTTCTGTCAATCTTCAAATTAAATTATTTTACTTTAGATCAACAATAGAGATTACTTCGAATTTATATCTAAAGTTAACGAATTACTCTTAAAAGCTGAAGGAAATAGGCTAATTAACTTTGTAGAAGGGTTTTTTGCTTGTATTACTTTATATATGTATTTACTAGTATCTAAATCTCACCACCAAAAGGTTCTCAACTTTTCCTATATATTTATTTTAAAGTGAATTCCCATTTTTTTAAAAAAATAACTTTTACTTTAATTCTCTTTCTTCTCACTAAAATACTAGACTATTCTGGAATTAGTTAACTACATTGAAGAGTCCAATAAAAATCTATTTAACCCTGCTGGATATTCAATTATTGACCCTCGACAAACTGCTTTTATGTTTGTAAGTTTTAGCCAACCTACTTATATTTTATATTTTTTTAATAAATCTATGACTTAATTTTTTTTATGCATTTTCTAGATCGAGATAACTCGTCTGTGAAATAATTATATTTTCTTCTGTAAACTTCTCTCCATTACCCATTTGCATATACTATATCCTGTAATAATTTTCTCCTAAAATTTCTCTTGTCCAATATCAACCATTTTAATTAAACTGGTAAATTACATCTTTTGCTTTTACCAATTCATTTGCACTTTTTAGTCGATTTTTCAATCTACCATCACAAAGGTATATATTCTTTGAATAAACCAAAATTATATTATATAATTATCTTTTTTTTATTAGTTCAGCCCCTTTCTTGCATTTTAAAATGATATACCATATCAATTTTTTCTGCTTTGCATAAAAACCCATCCGAGTTTTTCTTCAAATCGCTTTAACTTATAATCTCTTTAGATTATAAATTGACGAATTAAATTAGAATACTGACTAATAACTTTCCTTTATGTTACCGAGGTATATTTTTTGTAAAATGGAAAAATTAAATCAACGAAAAGATTAATAAAATGTCTACAATTTTTTATGGCAGTTTTAAATGTCATTTAATTCCATTTTGGGAGTATTTTCTGCCGCAAATTAAACTATTTTTTTTGTTAATAAATATTTATTACTTTTAACACTTTTTTTGATTTGTAAATTATGGTCATTTCGACTAAATAAAATTTGCTAACATTATTAAAATTTGGATATATAAACATTAAACTTTTATTTAAAGCCATAAAATCACATATAATTATGACTTTACACAAAGCGCTGGTCTATAAATACATAATCTGGCGGAATAAAACTTATACTACCGCTCTAATGTTGGTATAGCCGTTGATAAGAATAAATTTATAAAAATTATACTATGATATATCGCATCAAAACTCTCTAGTTTAATGTAGAATTAAAATAAAATATGATTTTTAAATTATTATCATGAGTGCAATTAGATTCTAATCTATTAGTCTCGACAATAAGCTTATATTTTAAGCTCTCTCTATGGTTATCAATAGTAGAATGTTTAGTAGACGCACTTGAATTTCAAAATTAAAAAAAAACGTCTGGGCTTCAAGATTGAGAAAGTATTCCATACTTTTTGGAATTTTTAAAAATTCCCTTTTCGCCTTTAAAACTAATAAAAATATATTTAGCCTTAAAATAAACATTTGTGAATAGCTATATATTTAAAAAACGTCACTCATTTTTGTTTAATTTTTACTGCTATTAATTACATGAATTTGCAATAAATCGTAATTTTTTATTTTTTTTATAAAAAATCTTGGTTTTAATGGTATAAAATAATTTATTTACATGTATTAAATTTAATTATCAAAAGCTCGATTATAGTTGTTACTAAATATAAAATTTATGTAATTGCAGCTATTATCTATTCATTGCTATATATTTGTATATTGGTATCTACATACTGTAGCTTTTCAACTAGGTAAAAAAGGATTTTTTATTATGTAGAGTTACAATTTTTATTTAATAGACAACATTTTGAATAAACGTTCAGAAAATTTTTACTTTTATTTTTTTGTACCCGCTAAATATACACTTTCGATTCAACAATAATTGCTGATGATGCTATAAAAAAAGCATAAGACAGATTTACCGAGTTAGAAAAAAATCTGTAGTAAATTAGAAAAAATTTCTTATCATGACATTTCAAGGTAAAAATATCAAAATACTAGTCTGTAATTATCAATTCTGGCTATATCTCAGTAAATTGTTCTTTGATTTATAATTGAAAAAAATAAAAATAAAAACTAATATTTTTTTTGCATTTTTTCGAAAATGACGGGAAAATCAATAGCGTAATATTATTTATTTGAAACAAAAAGTCTATTTTTTTTTTCAAATTCGATATTAAGTAGAAACTTTATTTCATATTCTTCTTTAGAATACAATTGTATAATCTAACGGTTTTTTAATTACACTCTTGCTTTTTTTATTCTTTTTATTTAAGTAATTTTAATAGACGATTAATTTAGGAATTGTTTATGCATTAAATTTGTCACGAATTTATATGCTGGTTGTTTTCTAGAACCTACTTTATGTTAGGAAATACTATAACGTAGACATGAGGCATTTTATAGCTTATTTTTAAATTAGAACATGTTTTGTAAAGGTTTTTTGCATGATTATTCGTTATAAATACTGAATTAAAAAACCAAACGCGTTACTGAGTTTAATCATATCGGTATGTTAATATTTCTTGAAACGATAACACTTTGATTGATCACTTTTTCTATATATAAAATTATTTTTAATTCCTCAAGGCTAGAAAAATAAATTTTTTTATATCTAAGTTAAGGATGTTCGATTAGATAAGTGGTTTGTTGGAGGTTTAAAAAAAAAGTATCTAAGGGCTGATCATGCCTGTTGCATCTCTTTATTGGGCTAAAATATTGCACACATATAATTTATTTATTCATTCATCATACACATCAAAAGTATAACGAGTGAAAATAAATATATTCCTTAAAAAAAATGAGATTGTTCATATTGATGTGATAGAAATGTTAATGCGAATTAAAAAAAAAAGTAAAATTATTAAGTAATGATATTAAAATACTGATTTCTGAGCTAAATATAGAATTAAAGAAAAAAAATTTTTGGTACGAGGCAAAATTCTTATTTATCAGCTTCTGCTTTTGGCTCGCTTTCTAAGCTAATTCCTGAATCTGGTGCTAAGTTGGGAGCTTCTGATGTAGATAAAGTTTTAAAGTTTTGTTTTGCAGTCGTACGCTTTTTTTGCCTTTTTGGTTTAGAGTTTTTGGGAGTCTGTAGCCCTGCATTTCTTTTAAAAGATTTTTGAGTTGTTTTATTTTTATTTAACTCGTTTTGTAGCTCAATAGCAGCATAATAAGCATCAAAGTGATGATCTGCACTACCTGAAATTAAGTTTGGAGTTAGAGCACTAGAGGTTACGACCTGAGTTGAGAGAGAAGACTGGCAGTTAGAGGAAATATCTTGGATGTTTAACCTTGTATTTTCGATGGTATTTATTAATGAGCTTTCAGTATTAACAGGTATATACTTATCATTTCGCGAAGAAAGAAGCTTATCTGACCAAATCTTGTCGTCATTTCCGTTGGTTTCGTCGAGAAGTAAAGATGCAATATCGTTTGGCTTCAGCTCCATCATAGCTGGCGCAAACGCATAGTCATCATCTTGCTCATCTTTTTTCTGGCTTGAACTAGATTTTGATTTCTTATCTTTGTTAGAAGCTGCAGTTTTAGTTTCATTATCTAGATTGCTACCTCCATCTTCTAAAGTCCCTTCTTTAATTTTATTATCGTCTCTGGGATTAACCTGCCCTTCAGAAGAGGTTGGTAGAGTCGTATGCCCATCTAGCGCGTTTTTATTACCATCTGTACTAGAAGATGTATTCGTATCTCCTCCAGCGATTACAATTTTATGTATAGAGTTCTTTTGGCTTGCTCTCTCTAAAATTCTACCTTCGATTGTTCCTTGTGTTATTAGTCTGTACACAGTAACCTGCTTGGTTTGCCCTAGGCGATGAGCTCGATCCATTGCTTGCTGATCAACAGTTGGGTTCCAATCAGAATCATAAAATATAACAGTGTCCGCAGCAGTTAAATTAATGCCTAGCCCACCTGCTCTAGTACTTAACAAAAAGATAAAAATCTCAGGGCGAGTCTGCCAATCCATGACCATGTTACGACGATCGGATATTTTAGAAGATCCATCTAATCTTAAGTACGAATACTGCCTATAAGCCAAATATTCTTCCATTAAATCTATCATTCTGGTCATTTGGAAATAAATTAATACCCTATGATCTTCAGCTTTAAGTTTGACTAAAAGTTCATCTAATACAGCCATTTTTCCTGAGTACCTAATAAGCTTATCAACAGATGGAGTCCATATGTGTGAATTTCCGCAATTTAAAAATGGTTTTGAAAGGCTAAAATAATTGCTGGAATTTAGCAATTCGACAGAAAGTGAATTGTTAATTTTAATGGTTGGCCTTTTAAATGATAAACTGTCTCTAAGAGGGTGGTTTAATAAAAACGAATCATATGAACGAGTGAAAGATACATCTGAACAGTGTAATTCAGGGACTAAAGCAACAACGCTAGGTTTATAAGCTGGTGACATTGCTTTTGATACTGAATAGTTGAATATCCTAAATGAAGTGTTCAAAATATCGCTCAATACTTCGAAGCTATTTAGGCCCAATGTAGTGCTTTTATCGTTGTATATAGTAAAATCAAGGCCTGAAGAATTCCACAGGATTCTATTAAAAGCACCATCATCTAAGCCGGGAATACCAAGTTGGAAGTAGGTTTTTAAAGAACTGATTAAGTTAAAGCGACTCTCAACGCCCTCAAAAAAGCTAGTAATCAATGAGTAACCACTATCCAAGCATAGGGATAAATCGGTACACATTTTTAGGAATGACATACCATTAGATATAGAGCTGGTGGAGAAAATGATATTCTTCTGCCATATATTTAAATCTGTAGAAATAAATCTAATACCATTTAACTTTCTATATTTAAAAGTTGAGTTGAACTCAGTATCATACACCATATCCATTACCAATCTAGGCATATAGTAACTTATAGGACTTTTTAAAGGAGTGAAAATTGACTGAGAGCAAGGCCTGTTGATTTTTGATGATGAGTAGTTGGAAAATGCAAACGGACTTTCGACTTCAGCTCTTTCGAATAGCTCAGGGTGGTTACAAACCTTTCTAAATTGCATCACTAGGTTCATTAAGCTTTCATCTGACTCGCCGTTATTTAATGAAGTGTTTTGAATTCTAGCAAGCAAATCGGATATCGAAACCTTCCTCATTAAGCCGCTATACATTTGAGCCTGCCGATGGGTTAAATGGCACGGAACAAGATGCTCTATTTTATCGCCCAACTCGTGTTGAACGTGTTTTTTTATTCTTCTTAACATAAATGGCTTTAGTATAACATGCAAACGCTTCAGTTGATGTCCATTTAGCATTGAGTTATTCTCGGCATGAGCTTCAATATCTCTAGAAAACCATTCGCTAAACTCTTCATGCGAATCAAACAACGATGGCATAATAAAGTGCAGTAGTGCCCAAAGTTCTTGCATACTATTCTGAATTGGCGTTCCTGTAAGTAGCAATCGATTACGACATCGAAATTGGAGCAAAGATTTCCAACGCGCTGAAGAAGAAGATTTAATGGCTTGGGCCTCATCGAGAACCATATATTGCCATTTTACTCTATTTAAGACAGGCTCGTCAATGACAACAAGTTGATAAGACGTAATTAGTATGTGAAAAGCAGATTCGCGCCTGCCTAAATTTTTTAAATTCCAAAAAGATTTTCTAAGAATTTTCCTATCTTTTTGAGTACCCCAGTATGGAAGGATCTTAAAATCAGGCGTAAATCTAGATATCTCTTGTTGCCAATTATGTAGTGTGGATGATGGTGCTACAACCATAAAAGGTCCCCAAATACCGTGTACCTCAGCGAGATATGCCATTAAAGAAATAGATTGTATTGTTTTTCCTAAACCCATTTCATCAGCTAATATACCATTAATACCTTGTTCATACAAATTTGCAAGCCACTGTAATCCTTTTAACTGGTATTCCTTTAGTTTACACATCATCATCCTAGGTTGAGTTGTTTCAACTCCTCCTCCAAGAGTTGAAGGCTCTTGGAAATTCATAGAATCAACTGCATCAGACACATCTAAATTTTCTGGGCGGTCTGCATCAAACTCCTTGGTTTTCTCTAATTGTAAAGCAATTGCAGCTTGTGCATGCATTGATGCTCTTTCATGAATCGCTTCGTCTGTTGCGTCAGCAAAGTCTAGTTCCTCCATCGCATTAGAATCTGATGCTTTCAATGCTGTTCCTTTATTCCCCTTCACTTTTTCACCAACAAAATGACTGTATAGTTCTGTTTGGGTTATGAGGAAATTGAGTTTTCTTGACTGTCGTGTTGCTTCTCTAGCTTCTTCTTCTAACCTGATTTTATCTTGAGCTTCCTTTTCAGCCTTTTTCCTTGCTTCTCTTTCTTCCTTTTCGTGACGTTTCCAGAATAAAAGCGTCTCTCTTGTACTTCTTCGAGCTTTTGTAATTGCTTCTTTGGGAGCACGATTATCGCCAAGAGTTGTGACAGGTCCGCCTCGAATGATACTAGGTCCATTAGACCTTTTGACTTCACGTTGACAAAGCAGTGAAACTTTTTTCAAGTTGTTTTGGCGACTTGAAACACTTAACAAGTATTGCTTATATGCTTTTGGAACTCCATCAGAAACAATAGCCTTAAAGTTTGCCCTCCAATTGCTAATTTCTTCTTGTTTTTTTCTAATCTCTTCCTTTTGTCTTTGTACTTCTATCTCGATCCAATCGTAAACTGGTTGTTTGTTAGTATTTTTAGAATTGTGGCTGTGCTTTTTTAAAGTACTAGAACTTCCATCTACACCAGAATTACCTTGATTAGAAGACTCAAAAGATTTATTTTTTTGAGAACTACTTTGCTGGCTATTTTTTAAAATATGGCCTTCTTTTTCAGAACTTATAGTACCTAATACAGTACCTGAGCTAGGAGTTTTCAAAGTTTCAGAACTTGAGGTCGTGTTTCGAATTTGTCTTTGCAAGTGGCCAATTCTCAAAAATACACCATTCTTTTTATCTTTTCCTTCGAATGACGAACAATTTTCTCGCATAAGAGATTTGTTGCTTGCGCTTAATGGGCTGGAGTCGGCAACGTCTTCGGCTCGATATTTATCGTTACGAGATTTTCGAGGTGTGGAAAAGCCGCGAGAACCTGATTTAATATCAGGTGGAATAATGTTTTTGCGGTTTAGGCTACCCTTATATCTGGAATCTGAATCATTATAATAAAAATTGTCAGGATATGGGTTATCTTTAAATAATAATGAAGTGAGATGTTTGCTTTTGTTTCTGATTCTATCTTCCGACATTAGCTTAGAGTAAACTCTGCTAATAATTTGGTTAGATTCGTTAACACTATGTCTGGCCCTTTTTTTGCTAAATCCTGCAAGATTTTTTTCAGATTTATCGTGCAAAATGCCATCACTATCTGATCCAGACGGACATGAGTTACTTGGAGTTAAGATTCTTGAGTCATTAATAAACTTCTTAGGGAGTCGCTTTTTAAATTTGTTTAAAAAAATCTTGTGGTATTTTTGCCTTTTTCGTTTAGTCCGGCGCTCGTACGACTGAACAGCTAATTTACCTCTTAGATATAAATATTCCTTATAAGATTCTGAATCATCCTCATCAAAGAAGCTTGAGTTTTCCGCCATTAAACCAAAAATTTCATCAAAGCTATCACTTTCGTATTTGCTAGAATTAACTATTGCTTCATTGTTCTTAGTAAGACCGTTACTGATTTTATGCTTTAATAAAAGGGTTTGGTGACTATTGGTATCGCTTGATTCAGAGGAAGAGCTTTCTATGCCATCATTGACATCATTAGAGTTATTTTTGTTTAATCTGCTTTTAAGATATTTATTTTTACTGGAGCTATCTTCAACTAGTTGTAAATATTCACGCTTTTTAAGTTTTTCGGGCATTGATACTTGGGCTTCATCGATTTTGATGGAATCGTATTCCCTGCTCAAGTTTTTATTTGGCTTTTTATAATTTTCCAATCCAGGGAGCGAGTCAAAATTAGATTTCTTCTTTGCTGATGATCTTTGCAGCTTGATACTCTGAATTACTATCTTTTTTGGAGTCGATTCATTCTCAGAATGTATTCTCAAAGGTAATTGAGTTTTTTCGTAATGGCTGTATAAATTTGAATCTTTTGCAGCTTCGTCTCTATCGTGAAGATTGATATTATCATCATCGTGTGAGCTTTCATGATACTTCGATTTACTGCCATAATCTATTATTTGTGCATCTGAATTGGAAATGTAAGAGATATTGCTTTTTGAAGCAGGAGGTGAATTATCATAATAAGAATTCGGATACTTGTAAGAGCTATAGCTATCGTTACTTCGATGTGGGGAGACCTCTTTACCAGTCAGATTACCGCTACCTGCTTTTTTAGTGTTATTAATTTTATTATTGACATAAAATTCGTCCTTTATTAGCTCTGTTTTAGAGCTTATGGGTTCATTTATACTACATGATGAATTATTAGCTAGCTGCGACTCGTTAATATTTGAATGTACAGAACTATGATCATTGAGTAATTGATTATCTTCGCTAACAGCAGCAGTATCATAGCTCACAGATGACTTTGAGTAAGAAAAGTTTGACTCAGTGTTACTTAATAAATTTGATATAGACACACGATTTTGAGATGTCATCTTTGGGGTTTTAGAGGTACTTGAATTCATTCCTAGAAGACCTAAAGCAGCTTCCTCTATACTGCTATCGTTACTAATACTTTTGACGGTCTCAGTTTTAGAAGGATAATTTCTTATAATTGATGAACTTGTATATCTTTCATCGTTACGGTTATTTGAAAAGCTTTCTGAAAGAGAGCGGCTATTAAAATGATCGTCATTGTAATAGTCGACATCTTCTTTGACATTGCTTGAGCCTATAGAATTACTTTTATCTCTAGACCGAGTTGGAATAGCTGAGTGCCTAAATTGAGAAGAGGTGGTGCTTAAAGCATCATCCTCTTGGTTAATGATATCTATCAAATTTGATCTCGTAGAAGTAGGGCTATAAAAAGTTTTAAGATTTATCCTATCATTGCTGTACTGGTCCTATTGTAGATAAAAAATATGTAAATAATATGAAATAAAAATGCTTCAAAAGTATTAAATATAGAGAGCTTACCATTTTATTTGAAATGTTTCTGCTGCTTGGAACAGGAGTACGATATTTTGGAAGCGGACTGTTAGAAGAATCATCGTGTAAGCGAGCACCAGCGTATGGCCTTTCTCCTAGTATGTCATTTTTAAGGCTGCGAAGGCCTGAATCTCCGTGATAATTCGAGCGTAAAAGTGGGCTATTCTCAGAAATCACACTTCTTGCTCTGATTTTTTCGGAACTGTATAATGAGCTATAAGACTCGTTTTTATTCCTATCGGATATATTGATTGGACTATAATCATAGGAAGCTTCGTTAATATATTTTGATGAAGAAGGGCTATTTGAAAGCAAGCTTCTTACATTCCTTAAATCTTTTGAGTTTTGCCGAAAGCGATTAGAATCTTCATAGCTTTTGGTTCTAAAAGAATCTTCGTAATTAGTATTAATTGGATTTAGTTCACTATTTAAAGAAGTATGAATGGATGAGCGGTATTCATTGATACTGTCAGATCGAACAGTATTCCTTATTCTAGATTCTAGGTTATTATTAGAATCAGATATATAGTCGAAATCGCTGGGGTTTCTTCTATTTTCAATTTCACCAAATTTATGATTATTTTCATTATTGTAATTAGAATTTATATTTTCATCCTGTATGATTCGGTTTAAGCTAGGTAATTCGGCGCTTTGATTGTCGTAATTATTTGTATTGTGTTTGCGATAGGCGTCGTGATAATATATTTGAGATCTTTTAGAGGCTACTACTTGCTCTTGGCGATTTGAAGGGGCTACTTCATTGATATGGTATTCATCCTCGTTGTATTTATCATTGTACTCACTTTCGCGGTATGGGCTAGATGCTTGGATTTGATTATAAGCACTATTCCTAATCTTGTAAGCATAGCCATCACCATCAGGTAGATTTTCGGAGTTTGTGGTAAAATCTGAAGAATATGCATCCTTCCCTTTGTAATAATTATTATCTTTATCCATTTTGTGATTGTAAAGCACAGTATGTGCTGAATGTGAAGAATGTATTATATTACACGAAAGATTACAGATAAAAATGATCTGTGTGTGTGAAGGTTTGATATTATAATATTATTTGGAGATAAAGATTAACACAGTTTAGGAAAGGAAGTTGTGGAGTATAAAATCTTTCATATATAAACAAAAAGCTTAGTATTAATTTCTTAAAAGGGAAACAATTAGTTTCAATAAAATTAGAAAAAAATTTTCTAGTTTGGTAAGTTCTTTTTCTTCAACTCGAATGCTTTTATTGACTATTTTAATTGATTGTTGTTTTAAAGGTGATTATTTTTAACCGGGAAAAACGTCAACAAGCACATAACCTGCATATGCTTTTCTTTGGCTGTAGAGTATTTGCTATAATAAGAATATTAATATATTCCCCACATGCAGCTTCTCTAAAATCTCATCCTCCCTAAAGTATAATACAGTAGATATCATCGCTTGTACAGATATCTCTACAACTGTGTACTTTATACAGAAATATAAGGTTTGCACTTCTAGTATGAAAATAACATACGACTTTTTTGTGAAGTAGTATACACCATCGCACGCCCTATACACTCTCTTATTAGCTGTATTTTAGCTTGAGATACCTAGTAACTGGTAGATTTCTTTTTAGAGCTCAAAACTTTGATTATTATTTAAATTTCCATCTCTTTTGAGTATCACATTGACCTTGCATAAAACTCAGAAAATATCTATAATACACTGCCAGTATTATAAGTCAGAAACCCATAAGGTAACCACATATTAAAATCCTTATCCTTATAACTGGAATCGAGTAAAAAATAAGACCATATCACTTTATACAAGAAATGAGCTTTTGAATGTTTTTTTTAAGTTTTTTAGACGAAGGGGCGTGCGTAAATATCATATACGTTTTTCATCCGAAAATCAATAGACTGGGCTCACTGTTAAATATTGAATATGATGTGATAACGTACTTGCATGTATAAAAGAGAATTAGTTTGGTAAAATGAGATTTTACGTATCTTAATCTATATGATATTTTTAGAAAAAATATGAAAGTGGCCGAAGCAACAGCCTTGATGTCAGAGCAAAGGCCTAAAAGTTAGAAGAAATGGTAGACCCTTATCTATACCTTTAGATATTCACTTTAATAGTAGAATCTTTGCTTAGATATCAGACTAAACATTTAGTGCACATAATTTATTACCAATTTGACCTTTGATTTTACCTACGGATATTGAATATTACATAATGCTGCCCTCCACAAAATCCTAGCTGTAACAAATGTCCAATAACAACAGCCTGGGTAAATCTCAACTTTACTCCCAAAACAAATAGAGGCTTGTTTTTCGATTTATTGGCTTAAATTATAGCTTTACGTGTTTCCGACGTATTCTATGTTCAAAGCAATACTCGCAGCCAACCTCATTGTTGTTCTGAAGAAAACACTTTAAAATGATTTTTGAACATCAATCGTTCTAGTCTTATCATTCCAGCGCTCGAGAATACATCTCTTCCTATAATTAAACTGTAGTGATTTCAGAATCAAACTGGCGATCCAAACAGCTATATTTGCTTTTACAACCTTAGCACACTTAACTTGATGATATTTATATCTAAAATAAAAACATTCACCATTCCTTGAAATAACTATTTAATTTATTATACTTGCATCATATAAGTGCAAGCTATCCCGTTTGAAAAATAAGTATAAACAATCCTTATTTTCGCTTATAACTGCTTGTCTTTTACCATAGCTGAGATGTATAGTAAACGGGGTATTCTGAAGAGATTAGGAACTCTATTTCTTAGACATTCTGTTTGATTATTTTATTAGGTAATCTTATTGGATGTATCAAAATTCATTCGATGATAATTACTAAATCGATTAAAAAGTAATTGTAACGCTACAAAGTAAGAAAATTTTAAAAAAGAAAAGTTCTACTCCTCGAAATAATCTCCCAAATACACAATTGTTATACATAATAAATCGCCGTTTATTATCTTGAAAAACGCCGTTTTTATTTTGCCAATTGTGTTGTAATTGTGAATTATGTAAAATAATACTAAAATTATATGGAAAACTCTTAACGAAAATAGTATCTTATTCACTCACTGATCTATTGGACTAAATGCTCTGTCTATCTTCTATACCTCAAATGGCAGTATCTGAATGAAGTGGGCACTTTGTTCCTGAATAATACTATTGGCATGGAACTATTAAAATCATTAACATTATTTGCTGGACTGAAAACGAGTTGATCTATTTCTGTTTACTTAGTTCAAAATTGAAATTACTATATGTTTGAAAAGTCAAGTTTTTTTTTACTCGGTAATAGTTGAATACGAGTTTTTATACACTGTAACTCTTTACGCATAAAAGTACTTTATTCACAAAGAATCCCGTAAAATCCCATTAGAAAATTCAAAGAAAGCAATTATATTTAATACTTGTAAGAGTATTTCGAGCAACGATTTTTTTTATTAAATTTCCTCTACTCAACAGCTTTAATTTTAGTTGTAAACTTCATTATATAATGACATCGAATAAATTACCTGAAATAAAACTTGTTTATTCAACCCACAATAGAAAGTAACGTCTCTAAGAAAAAGTTATCCATCCCATCTAGAAATCTGACTCTTGTTTTATTTTGTTGTACTTTTTTAATAAAAAAATTTTTTTAGATGGAAAATGATAAATTTTATAAATTATGTAGTACTCAACGTTCTATATATTTAGTTTTCTGTCTTCCTAAAATCAAAAGCATACTAGATCATTATAAAAAGCGTGACTTTTTTTTTCAACTAAAATTATTTATAAATATAAATTAGATAAATATACAGCTAGAGTCTGATAATATATTCAATAAAATTATATTAAGAGTTTTAATATTAAGAGTAAATTTGATGAGTATAAAATATTTAAAATAAAAAAACTCATCTCGCATATAGAAAATCATATTGATGGACGATGATTTTCTCCATCATATTTTTATTTGAACAAAAAAATATCTTTTGCTTTAAAGTACAAAAGAAATTTCTATCAAATAAACTATTCGATTTAGTCTGATGGCAATAATCATTTAAAGATATTAACCAACTTATTAGTTAAAAACAATGCCTTTGCAAAATATTCTAATAGTTTATTTTATCCCAGTATTGATAACAAATAAAAATTAGTGCTTTATCAAAAAAATTTTAGTACTTTTAATATTTATAAAATTGAAATAAACAAGTGTTATTTCTAAAATTAAGCTATTTTTAAAATTAAATTGTATAGATAATATACAATTTCTTTTAAATGAAGTTTCCCTACTACTTTAAATTTAATTGATTTCTTATTCAAAAACCCTCCTCAAAAAAAAATTTTTTTTCTAATATTCTCTTTGATTTATAAAACTTTAGTTTTCAAAAATTATGACTTAGATTAGTTTTATTTATAAGTATAAATAAAATCTCGATATAATATAATATATATCAGACTTCTACTTTAAAATATAATCATTTAAAAGTTCTTAAATAACACTAAATTCAGTTGAATAAATAGAAAAAAGTATTATAGAAATAAAAAAACTGAGATTCTAGTATAATAAAATCTTATTTATTTAGAAGCTATTTTAAAGTAAGCTTTTGTTTTTTATTAGCAAGTCAGATACAATTTTAAGATTTTTATTTTATAATTTCCCAATAAAAGTAATAGATATATTATTAATGCTAAAAAATCATTTAAAATATACAAAATATCATTATGTACTTTTATACATAATTTTGAGTACATTAACTTTGAAAAATTCAAAAGAGTCAATCTATGTAGAAAATTTGAAAAAAATTAAAATAGTTTTTAATTTTTTTTCATAATTTTGTATTTATTTAAATTTATCAATTTTAATTTGATAAAATGAAATCCTTTTTATAATTTTGATCTTTTTTGTAATACCTAATTACCTATAAGGTACTTTTTCATCATTAGCGAGTTGATTAAATTACTATTATAATTATATTCGAATATAGGAACTGATTATTTTAATTTTATATTTCATTACCATATAATTAAAATAAGTAAGTTATATTTAGTTTTTTAAATTAACGGTAGAATTTATTAATTATGTATTTAGAAATATAATAATAATAATGATCCTAATATCAAAATAATACAATTTTATAATTTCTTTACATAATTTTTTTTTTGTAGAATTTCAAATATTATTTTAATTAATTGGATTACGAAAGTAAAATAAATAGATTGATTATATTATAAAAATTTATTTAGTTACATTTCAAATTTATGCAAGTTTTTTTCCCCAAAAATTTAATGATAATGTTATAATATGAATTTTCTTAAATATTTAAAGATTCAAAAAATACATATAATTAAATAGAAATAATTTTATATCATTTTACTTGATAATAAAACATATTAAATATATATTGATTTTTTATTTGATTTTCCAATTTTTTTAATAGTTATATTTAATATTTATTTTTTCATTAATCAAAATTTTTAATATGAGATTTTTATATTTATTTTTATTGAATCTTAAAAAGTATCTATCGCTATCATTAAATGTGTTAAAGTTGAAATAAATACATAGGTTATAATTATAATTAACATTCACAGATAAATCTTTTAAACCCCGTTTTTAGATTTATACATGGAATTTAAACAACTCATTAGATTTCAATATTATTTTAGTAATTTTTTTCTATTATAATTAATATATTTTGATCACCTCTATTCATTTACCATTGATTTTTATTAGCTACATAAATATTGTGATAATAAAAAACTGCCTTGAAATTTAAATCTGTATTAATAAGCTTAAAATTTTTTTTTTGCTCATAATGCTGTATAAATTTTAAAATTAAAAAATATTAACGCAAAAATAATTTGAGCTAACCCTAATGAGATTTTTTTAAAGTTCATTATTAATGATAGTCATATTATCTTATATAAAAAAGCATGTATGTATAGCTCAATTTATTTTTTATAGTAAGAGCTTTGAATATTAAGAATATTGATTTAATCTCTGTTAGTATGGATTATTTTTAATTCATATTATAGGGATAATTTTGAGTTTTGAATAAATTTAAAACGTTACTTTTGATATTTAAATGAGCGATTTTAACATAAATTACATTTAATAAAATAACAGTATACACCTATCTTTAAGAATTAAAAGTCAATATTTAAAATACTAATTGTAAATTATATAAAAATAAAAAGTTTTCGGGACTATATATTTTGAAAAAAAAATGCTTTAACTAAACTGGTAAATTCAATTGACACTTAATTTTAAATATTTACTATTAAATTTATCATATAATGATTTATCGTAAACTAAAATTAAATCGAATATAATATCTTTATGAAATTTTATATTTATATCATTCAAAATTTATTTTAGTCTATATTGTCCATTAAAAAAATTTTTTAGATGATTGAGTTTTTATTAGTGATTTAAATATTTATTTTTGGCTTTATTTAATTATAATATTTTTAAATCTTTCAATTTATACGCTCTTAAAAAAATTTCAAAACTATAAATTATAAATATTTATTAATTTTATAAAATCTTAAAATTACGTTGTAATACTTTTAATAACCGAAAAAACATAGTAATAGATTTTTAAGAAAACCATAGAGAAATTGTTTAAAATTATTTTATAGAATATTTTCTCTCTCCTGAAGAATATTGAGGCATTTTAATTTTTTTATAAAGACAAATAAACACTTAATATCTATATAAATTATAATTAAACGTCAAATATATAAAATTAGAAATTAAAAATAATTATGAGCTTTAATAAAAATAAAAACTAGTAAAATTTATATGGGTAATATTTTATCAATTAAATATTAATAGATCTGATTAAATCATTTTAACTGAATTGATGAGAACCTTAATAAAAAAATCTCGTTGAAATTCGGAGTAGTATTAAAACTTTAAGAATTTTTTTTAATCATTCGGAATATTTATTCTGAAACTTATTGAATGTATAATCATAAAAAGATTTTTTATTTATTATAGATCGTAAATTATAGTATATAATTGTCTGATGAAATCTAAATATTAAATTTTTAAATTTTTAAAAATTGCAATTTAGATAGTAATACAAATTATTCAGAAATAAAATAAAATAAAATAAAATAAAATAAAATTAGTTATAAATATTTTCAATTTTTTAAATTTAATACTACCAGAATTTTTTAGCCAATAATTTTATGTTATATCAGAGACAAATTTAATAGTACCGAAAATTTTAATGGGTATATCTGATACAAAAACAATAAATATTACTAAAATATAAATTAAAATTTTTAATGACTAATTCTAATAATTAAAAAACCACTAATTTATAATGCGTAAATATTTTCATAAATAGTTTATTTCTAAAAAAAAAAAGTATCAATCACTATATTCTCCTTGTTATATAACACACTCAAGTTTTTATTCAAATTCTCAATTAACGATTTATTTCAGGATTAGTTATTTATTTTTGTCGACTAATTTAAATTTTATTTGGTCTTCAAAATTCTTAAAAATTTTTTTTTATATTTTATACTAATCAAATATGATCATTAATTTAAATTTTTAATAACTTTGACATATAAATTGCTATTAGATATACTAAATATGTGTAAATAGCAACATTTAACTTCAAATTAAATACTTATAGTATCATTTAAAACTTTTTAATTTTAATTTTTGTGAAGCTAATTGAATAACAGTTGAAAATCATTTTTTCCATAAAAAAAATTTAAATTAAAGAAATAACTGTTTTTTTTACCCAAAGATTTTGCCAAAAGACTTTCATATATAAAAATTTTTTATTATAAATTGTATTCTTGAATGTATATTTATAAGCTCTTTTTATCGGAATATTCGCTTATAAAACATTCCCTGATTAAAAAAACTTTAAAATAAAATTTATTGATATTAAAAAATTTTCGAATCGCCAATAAATGAAATACTTGCAGACTCAGTCCATATAAAATAATCAATAATTATATAGCACAATTTATAGTGGTAAAATAAATATTGTAGTCAGATATTTGGTTAATCGACATAAATAAAAAAATAAATTCGAATGGCTTGGTAATCTAAATTTAATCAAGATAATGAATATTGTAGAATTAATAGTATTATTATAAATCTTGGAATAAATTCTCAAAATCGTCAAATCTTATTTTATATTAAACAAATAGAGAGCGGATTCACAATTATACTATGAAAAAAAAAAGTCGTATAATAGATAAAATCAGGCAGGATTTCCAATTAAAATTTATATTTATATATAATATTATAAACGCTTTCAAAATAAGACTTGTTTAAGTGATATTCAGATAATTTGAAAAAAAATACAATATTTTAGATTATAATACAAGTCAATATTTTTATATATTGTTTTTTTTTTTTTTTTTTTTTTTTCAATAGGCGCTTAGAATAAGTTTTTTTTTTTGATATAAATCCAATCTGGTTAAAACTCAGAATGTAATGAAAATTATTCAAATCAGAAAAATATATAAAAATAAAAAATTATATATTTTGATCAATTAATAACCAGAGATTATGCAAAAAAAGAAAAACTCGGAAATTGTATAACCTTCAAAACATTGAAACTGAGTTTCAGCCTAATATTTCTTATTTTTATAGCTTAGCTCAAAATAATCTATTCAGCACAGAAATTAAAATAATAATTATTAACAGCAAAGTGTATTTAAAAAATTAATAGAGTAAAGGTATTCAAAATTATTATACCTATATATGAAGGCTATGATTTTGGTAACTTTATAGAAATTTCAGAAACTGGATTTAATATAATTTTTAAATCACATTCTTTTTTTAACATAATTTATTTAATTATACTAGAATAGGTTTAAACGTAGAATTTAATAAATAATTAAATCTTTATTCTATTTATAATTTATAAATCAAAAATATGCTATAAAAACTAAATGTTAGTATAAAAATAACGCGAATTACTTATATCAAGTTTATTTCATATTTTTTCTTAATAATAATTAAATTAAAAACTTTCTCATATAATTAATATGATATTAATTTATTATAAATATTATTTAATCTAATTATGATATTAGAATACATATTTAATGTTAAAAATCTAGCAGATAAATTAACTGAGTATATTGTGGTAGGAATTATTTTTTAGCAAAATCTCTAAAAATTTTAAACTTGATATTTATTAAGAATTAAAAAAATATTATTTTATTGTGTTTTTATTTTATTATTTTAAATAAATTTATCTTAAAATACTTTATCTGAAGCAATTACAGAAAAAAAAAGAGTAATTAAAATAGAGATTCATATGATATATAGATAAAAAATTAAAAAATTAGTGCATATTTTGATTATTATTATTATTTTTATTATTATCGTTATTTTTGAAATCAAAGCTCCAATAAATGTAGCATTAAGAGAAAAAAAAGTACATTGAGACTCGCTAATTAATCAATCATTTAATAACTTTGATATATAAATTATGTTAACCAATTAAATTCAATAGACGGTAATTAGTATAGGATTAAAAAAAAGCTCATTATTAGGCTTCAACTTGCTTTAGAATTAAAATTCATAGGTCTAATTCTCTTAGTATTCAATTAATGATATATGAATAAATATACAGGGCTGAATATTATGAATAATAAAACTTATAATAATCAATTAGTATAAAAAAAATCACTAAAAAGAGTAAAAAACATGTATATATTTCTATCCTTAAATTCATATAATATATTTTATCAACTTGAAGCCGGTAAATTTAATGAAAATGAAGGATTCAGTAATATTTGAGAAATCAAAATCTCGTATCGGATAAAAGAACATACAAAAAAAAGCTTTATACTAAAAAAAAAAAATCACATACGCATAAAATTTGTTTTTATTTTTGATTATGTAATGTGTTTTATTTTAGCAATTTATATTTTTTTATATAAAAGGTGAACTCATTGACCAATTATTTAACTACTAAATAATATTATACAAAGCTATATTTATCTTCAGTATTATGTGGTATTGTATAACTAAATACTATATTTATAGATACATATCAAAATGTTATTAAATTTAGAAATTTCTTTTGTTAGTATATTTTTTTAAGCAATTTGGATTTATTTTCATTAAAATACGTGGTAAATTTATAATATGATTTTTTTTAATATATATAAAAGATATTTTAAATCGCAAATATAAACATAAATCCTGGTGGGTATTAAAAGTCATAATAAATGTATTTATAATTATATATATTTGAGAGATTATTTCGAGGAGCGAAGCTTTTACAGTTAGAGATTTCCTACCCACCATTTTAACTTTTGCTTTTAAATTCTATTAGAAACTATCATCGAATGAATTATCTGATAAAACTAATAGCTTTACCTAATTCACATTAGAAAATGTAATTTCTAAGAAATGAAAGTTCTGCCTCACAAGAATATCCCATATGATATTTCTGTATTCAGATATATGATATAAACTACATTAGTTTATATTGAAAAAAACAAAGCTCGCATAGCATTTTGTTTACATATACAAAAAAATGTAAATTTTTGACCAAAGGCTTTATTTAAATATTGGTGTTGTTTAGTGTAAACATTTTGAGTATGTTTTTGAATTGAAAAGTAAAGAATTTTTAGTTAATAATTTTGTCACAGTAAAATTCATTTTTTTCAAATCAGGGTAAATTCAAAAAAAGAATGCGATTACACCAATGCTAGTAAAATAATAATTTCAGGGAACGAAAAATTAAAGTATTGCTATTTATAAAGTCATTAAACAAAAAATATCAATATATTTATATTTTATTAATCCAGGATGTGTAGTTATCCGTATTTTACTCCGGAATATATTTATAAGCATAATCAAAGGCATAGAGACAATAATGTGCGGAGAAAGGATGGAGATGAGTTATTTTTATCATTATTTTCTTTCCTTGCTACGTAACGTGAAGTATTGGTTTCATTTTTGACTTTTATAATTAAAAAGAGAATAAAGAAACTGTGATTATGTTCGAATAATATTGATAGAAATATAATTTAATAATCAATAGTTGATGAGAATTTCGATTTTTAGATAATTTTTTATGGTGAAATGTATCTGAAAATAATTGGAATTTTTTACAGGCGATGAGCTAAACTTATATAATAGTTTTAGCTATTAATGATGATGCAACGTCTAATTGAAATTTTTTTCATATTAAATTGAAAAATATTAAGATGCTAGTTTTATTGAAATCATTATGTTTAATTTCAAAATGGGGGTGATAGGAGAAGGCTAAAGCCTGAAATAAAAGTATTTTTAGATTTGATATCTTAAAAAATGCTAAAGGTACAACTCATTTCATCTCGTCTCATTTTATCATCATAATTTTTTTTTTAAATAAAGCAGTTAGCTATCCGTCGCGAGTAATAACAAAAACAAGAGCGTTGCTTTGGCTGATATGATACTATCATTAGATTAATGCGTCTACTATAAATTCAAGAAATAACCCGGAAACAAAATTGTCAACAAAAAAATAGGGCTATTACCTTTTAAATTATTGTTTTTCTTTTAGGGTTAGATTTTTTCATCAAATAATAACACTATTTTTGCCTTTTAAAGCTTATTGGCTTATTGATTATTGAAGATTGGGGCGTGGATATATTTTGAGTTTCGTAGTTTAATACTAGCTGGTTTAACCTTTCTTTTTCTTGCTGTGCCTCTATTTGGTGAGCTCTTGTTTTCAAAACAAAACTAGATGTTTCAGGGACCAATAGACTTTTTATTACAGGCTTTTGCTTTTTACCAGTAAGCAGAGAAAATTTAATGCCAGTTTTATTTTCTTGAGTGTCACCAATACTAGCTGGCGTAATGATAGGCTCATATTTTTGCCCAGCAATTTGTTTAATTGGGCGATTGGATCCCGAGCTATCTTTGGAAACTCCTAAGGGTAAAACATTGCTAGTTTTTCGATCTCTGAGTTGCAGAGGTATTGCCATATCCAACGGTGTGTTGCGTTCTAATTTTCTAGAACTCAAAGATTCTAAAAACATCTTTTGCAGTTCATTGTCAAAATCTTTTGCCTCTTGTATGGCTTGCCAAGAATCTTCTGATTTTTGCTGAGGTCTAAGTACAACAACGTCGGAGTTTTCATTAGAGCCATCAGCTGGATTAGATTCGCCAAATTGTTCTTTGAGATTTTCATCGTCTTCGTCGAGTGATTCAGAAGATTCGTCGTTATCCTCAGCGTTGGAATTTGAATTTTCATCATCATTTTCAACAATCGATGTAGTATCTTGAACAGCTGTCTCAGAAACCACGATCGTTTTAGACCCATCTATAAATAAAAACAAAAGGTTAATAAATATATGACAATTATTATTTGGATTAAATAGCGTACCAATAGGTTCAGCAGTATCAGAAACAGGACCCTTAATATCATCTTCAGGCAAAGATTTGGCTTGAATTTTTAAAGCGTGGTTATCTAGAATAGAAACCAAGATGAAAAAAAATTAGCACTGATTATAAAACTAGAAATATATAAAAAATGTTATCAAGGAAAAGAAAAATGAGAGGCTTGAAAATTTACCAGATTCATTTTTTTTATCAACGATTTTAGATTTAATAAATTGTTGATTGATTTGAATAACTTTTTCCAATGAAATAGCAGCCTCGTTCCAGGTGTCATGGATACCTTTATTTGGCCTTAACTTTAAATATATTTCATCAACCATGTTTTTAATATCTAGAGGGATAGGTAGACTTTTTGATAGGATATAAAGTTCAAAAAAGGCCAGAAATATCTGCAAGTATGCTTTGTTTTGCTCGCTTTGAAAGCCTGACCCACAAATTGCTAGTATTGTACATACTAATCTTATCCTAAAGTAATCAAATGGGCTGTCAAAGTAGCACTCTCTTCCTGGAAAGGGTATAATTTTATTTTTATCAACGCCTCCTTGATCATAACCAAAGTTGATCAATAGATATAGAGTTTCAAAAACTTCAAAAGCGTCGATGACTCTAAAGTCATAAAGTTCGGCCAGATATTTTACATCAGATATTCTACGTTGGTTATTGACAAAAAGGTTTGATTCAAGCCCAAGACGTATGTTTTCAAGGACAGTATCAACAACTCTTACACGGAACCAGGGGTGGTGTTTAGAAAGTAGCTCAAGTATCATGGCTAAAACGGGTAGAGTGGAGTATTTAACTTTGTGAGATTTAGTAAAAACATTGATTAAAGTTTTATGCACAGATTGGGAATCAAGATCATCACAAGTATCTAATGGGAATTTATCGTCCCATGGAAGCTTTTGCAGCTGGGTTAAGACGAAGTCGTATGTATCTTTAGATAACTTTTCGTAAATGAGCTTGCGGATATATTCTTCTAAAACGGTTCTTTTTTTAGTCACTCTTTCACTTTGGCTATTCAAATTAGGGAAGCATTGCAAATAAGCGCTATCAATAAGGACTACGTGTCTTTGATCTAGATTTAAATGTGTTTTCTTCCTTTGGACTATTTCAAGAATTTGGAGCATGTGAGGGTTACTTTCAGGGCTTGCTAGTAAAAACCTGCCGCATATTTCTAAAATAGTACACAAAACCTCAATATCTTGGGGTGTAAAATTATTTGCAAGAATTTTACAATATCTGACGGCTTTAAAGGGAGGGGAAACTCTAAATTTTGTCAATTCACTTATATATCTAGCATTTCTCAATCGAACTTCTAAAAGGTCTTTGATTCTATTGCGGATAAGCCATCTGAATTCACTGTCGAGACCATCAACTACACCAGCTCCTATGGTAGGTATAAAGGGGTCAAGAGTGGCTATAAATCTTGAGTAGAATGGGATGAGGTCCTGTCTTTTTCTGGGAATATCTAATAAAGAACGGATTATTCGTTTATGTCCAGACTTTGCTGACGAAAAACAATATTCAACGGCAGCGTCATCAGTTCTTTCGCGGTTGGCAAGGGTAGGTAGCTGGAGCAATAACGTATCTAATCTGGGCATGGTTGAATCAGGTTCTAGAGAATCTTTTACTTCAGAAGATTTTTCAAAGGATTCAGCATCATTAAAGGAATCAACTATTGGTTGTTTTAAAACATTGTCGGCACGTTTTTTGAGAAAATCTTCGTAATCTATGGCATCAACATCGACAGGGTCTAGGTCTGCAGAGTTTTCCAAGTCATTGATGGTATCGGAGGGGTTTTTTTTACTGTCAGCGTTTGGAGTTTGAGGCGTCAGTTTTTTTTTGGAGGAGAACTCTAATAATATTGGAGGTACTTTTGATCTTAGGTCAAGTATTTGAGTGTAGAATAATTTTTCTTCGTCATCAACCCACCAGTTGGAAGTAGGCTCGTCTTTAGAGGATGGGTTGACACCATCAAAACTAATACCAATTTCGGGGGCATCAGATTCCTCTTTTATCTCAATCATTTCTTTACCCAGGCATTCAGAGTAGCTATAAAGTAATTATAAAAAAAAAATAGGATAAGAATTATGCAAAAAAAACAAGCGATACGGATGGATGTAAGGAATAAGATAAATAAAATTACGATTGCAGAAGAGATTTTAATTTTTGGACTTGTTTTAGCCAACTGTCGTATTTAAGTTTTAATTCATCGCTAATTGAGCCTTTTGTATAGAGTTGCTCTTTATTTTTAGTTTCGAGCTTTTTAAGCAAAGAGATCATTTTTTTAAGCTGAGAGAAGCCAGAGTCTAGGTAGTCGGAAAGAAGCTTTTTTATGCCTGAAACTTGATCTTTTGTTATTATTTCAATTGAGTCGATTTGTAAAATGCATTCAGCAGTTGTGCTATCAGTAGTTGGGTTAGATAGACCAAAATCTTTTTTGAAGCACTTTGAGAAATGTATTGCTAACTGTAAATTGACGAGGATTGATGGGTCGTTTTTAAGCTTAAATAAGAGTAGTAAAAAATTTTTTTTTGGGCGTTAGGTATCGGAAATGGAATTATAGAGAAGGTAAAAAATAAAAAAAAAAAATAAGTGTGATGATTACCAAACCATAGAGCAAAGCGTATACAATGCAGTATTCCGGTGTTTTAGATATTTCTTTAAATTTTAAAGAATCGGATTTAGAGCCTAAAGAGACTCCGCCAGATAAGGCAGAATTTCTATCAAAGCAGTCAGGGAAGTTGTCAGTAGAGTCAACGCCCCATAAAAGGCCAGAGATGTACATTTCAGTAATAATTCTGAAGTAGACTTTGAGTTTTGATAATCTAGCAAGGTCTTCCTTTTCTTTTTGCTCAGAGTTGATGGATTGACTGGCGGAGCTATAAGCGCCAATAATGACTTTAGTAATTCCAGAAATCAGATCAACGGTAAAATTGTGAGAGAATCTTTTGTGCAGGGCAGAAATCAGCTATTAAAGTAGATATGAGGTGGGGATGGGTAGGGTTTAAATAGAAAATAAAAAAAGATATTGTTGAAAATAAAAAGTTAATAGAAATTTACATCAATAGCGGCATTGACGTCAGCAGTTAGAGAGCATTTAGATATTCCCTCAATAATTGCGGAGACTATTTCGCTAAGGTATTTTTTAAGCTGTAAAGTTTCAACATCTTTTAGTAAAGCGGAGATTCCTTCTGCGCTAATGTTAGTTTTGCACTTTTTAATGAATCCGGTATTCTTTTTAAGGTTTGCGTCGAGGGATTTAGTGGTTGACTTTTCTATTGAGGGAAGAGCGTAAAAAAGCGAGTTTTATAAGAAGAAAGAAAGGGAAAATAAATAATTTAGCTCTTTTTTTTTGATGTTTAGAAAGGAGGATAAAAAGGCGCTTAATCAAGCGATGATTAATTTTGAGATGAGTATGGTAAAATTTGCTTGTATTGTGGATGAGGCAGTTATAAAATCGAAGTAAGTAAAAAAAAGAGATTATTAAGAATTTTTTACCGTCAATTATTTTCCAAGAGCTAACGTTTACAGTTTGCAAACGGGATAGACGCATTTGCTTTGTATCCTTTTTATCGTCGTTCATAAAGCCGCAATTATGAAAGGTGAGGGGCAAATGAGGGGAGGAGGGTGGAGGGAGAGAAGAAAGGGAGTGGAAGTGAGAGAATAGAAGTGAGTAATGAGGAGCTGGTGGGTGTTTAGTGGTGGTTGAAGAGTTAGAGATTATAGATAAAGAAAGGGAAACTAAGACGTGCAAGTCATGCAGAGAAAATAAAGTAGACCAGCTTATATTTTTATTTATCGGTCTGATCAAATAGCCGTCAAAAGTAGTAAGCGGGATAGGCTGACAATCGATGACTTGTGTGCGCGAGGAATATGAATCAACAGCTAATAGCAGCTATTGGCTGATCTAATGAAGCTAGAGCAGTAATTGATCGCAGCCACTATCGAAGTATTATTTTTAGTCAACCAGAGTTGCCCAGTAATATGTTGATAATGACGATGAGCCAATCATATAGATATTTAAGAAATGTGATTGGCTATTGTTAATTGGGGTGTTTTTTGGATGCGTTTTTAGTGTGTTATTAATAGTCAGAAAATGCGTAAGCTGATTTTCATAGTCAAATTGCAGCGCAGTTTGAGTCTAAAAGGCAACATAAAAGGTATTGGAAAAGGTTTGGCGTGCAGATTTGATTCGTTAGATGGCGTGGGCTATATTTTAGTTTCGATAGACATTGTAGGCCTTGATTTTTTTTTCTTTTTAAGCTGGATTATGTGGCATTTATGCTCTTACTCTTGCAGCTAAAAAAACTGATTCTAATCAATTGGCTCATGTGAAATAAATCTGAATTTAAGAGCCAAACGCACCATGACTATTGGCTGTAATAAATTATTTGGACAACAATTAAACTAAATTATTCAACAGATTAATATGCGAATATAGATCATTCGCTGCTTGTTTAGTCTGATTAAATCAGCTGTTTCTTTTTATTTTTTAAATGGCAGATAAAATGAAAGAAAAGTTTTCATTAGTAACTAATATAGAGTTAGTGAATCGAAATCTTTCCAAGTAGTAATCGGTTTATTTTAGACAATCGCTTAATTATAAAAATATATATTTTAGAATGTTTGGCGCATTTAAACCGTCTTTCGCAGCGCTTGGAGGAAGAGCTTGGTGAGTTGTTTCAAATATATATACAGATTCTTCCAGATACATTACTTTCCTTAACTAGCTCCATTTATAAAAAGAATGACAAAAAATGCGATTTCATTAAATTCTATTAAAATTCGATTTTTGCCTTTTCAAATCGTTTATATTTTTGTCAAAATTAATTAAATCGTGGCTAAAATTGATTTTATATTCGCAAAAAAAAAAAATAGGAGAATCCCATTCAAACTAAACAAAACACGAAAGGCTAATGTCAGGAAGAGATTGGCAGCAGTAGACGAAGTAGTAGAGACGCTAGCTGCATCAGGTGTCAGCTTCAAAAAGCTCGATTTAGCTCTGGCTCTACCAAAAGAACACGAAATGGAACCACGCGATAAGTACACAACCTTCTCAAAAACCGCCAAAAATTATAGAAAAGGTGTTCACAAAGTACCTAAATTCACTAAAAATTTTATCCCAAGATTCTCTCCTGTTGGCTTTTGAAACTAAAAAAATCTGGCCTATCTTTGGAAACATACCTCCCCCCCTTTCTTTTTAACGTATATTTCAAACAATAAATCCTTTAATACACACATTCACCAGCTCAAATAATTTAATTCTCATTCGTGAGTATACACAAAAGATATAATTAAGAAAATTATACTAAAACAAACTACAAAAAAAAATAACCCATTATTGCTTTTTTAGAGTTTATTTGTAAATAAATTTTTACAATATCGATTTTATATATAGCAACATTCACTACTTTATTTTGAAAATAGAAATAAAGTATGAAATTTAATGTTTTCCAATTTCTCTTCTTTACATTTCTGAGTATTTGTAATTTAGCCTAAACCAAGTGTTCTATATCAAAATTGGAAATGTTTTACAAAAAAAAAAACGCGTTCATTCTAGCTCTTGTCATTAAGTACTTTTTCAACTCCAGAAGCGTATTTTCTAGTAATATCCATTATCTGCAAACAGTTTTTTTTTTTTTTAAAAAAAGAAATGATTAGAAATAAATAAATGATACGATTTTAATATCAACTAAATCCATCAATTAAGAAAAAAATAAAACTTGATTATAAAATAAATTTCCTTAGGAAAAGTAAACCTTACTTGTAGATCAAAGGTTTCTTTGTTTTGTAAATACTGATAATTTAATTCTTTGGCTGTTAGCTTTTCATCAAGGCTATTAAGCTGAGGGAGTATTGATCTGGAAAAACATCTTATTATCGATTCAACTATTTCTTCATTTTCGGAAACCTCTTTAGTTTTTCAATGTTATACATATAGTTATATTTTAATTTTTTTTCATAAAAATAAATAATTTAGTTATAGCTAATTTATAATTTTTCAACATTTAATAATATAATTACCAAAATTGTGTGATCCTAGCAAACAGATCAAATTCGGAGAGAATTGTTGGAATATCGGATGGAAAAAGCAAACGCTGTTATTTTTGGATGATACTATATCAAATCCATAATCCTTATCATTTTTTTTTTAAAAAAAAATAGTTAGATAAAAAACCTTCATTTCATGACTTTTTTTTTTTTAAAAAAAAGAACATTTAATCCAAATCCACAATATTAGAAAATAAAAGTAAAATCAAAGAAATTGTATAATGCAGTGTTGCTGAAAAGATACTTTTAGGATGGTTTTTATAGAGTTTGGGTTTGTCCATCTGAAATCAAGCGGATAGAGCTGGTAGCTATTTTCTATATAAACGGACACCATGAGCTTCTGAATAAACATATCCAAATCGGGAATCTCAACACAATTAAACCTGCATCTACAAAATATCATTATAACCACAAATTGCTACATATAGATGTATAGAGTATAAATGTGAGATTACTGTGAATTTGTGTTTGTTGTGTGGGTGTTAGATGAATGGATCTGATGAATTGTATTTGATGATGGTTGTAGAATGGGTAAAAAAGATGAATGGAGAGAGTGGATAGCAGTTAGAAAGTCATCAGAGTTTGCGACTATTGAGTGTGGTTTCCAGTAAATAAATGGGGCAAATTCAGGAATGTAAAGAATCCTAAATTGATAATTATATTAAAATTCATAAACAAAGCTACAAATGGGTAGGTATTTACAGTTTTGGATTGTTTTTACCTCCACAGGAAATATATATCAGGGTGTATCCTGTCTTTATTTTGGAAAAACATCATATTACTATTTACTAGAATTTAAACGCAATATTCAAATTGCTATGAGGCTTGTATGGTTTTTAAGGACCAGAGACATGGGCACGTTTATTTATATGTGAAATAGACGTTTATTTATATTATTATTGTAGTATAAGCTAAGTGCAAAGTGGATCTGGAGACAGGTATGACTAATTAATATTTTTGACTTTTGGTTAAAGCTAAAAGTAAGATGGAAATTGAACATTATTTGGCATTAGCATAGGGTACTCTAGCTATTAATTGGTGAGCATAAAGGTTAGCTAAATAGAATATATTAAAAGACCAGCTTTAAAGTGCAGAGCTGTATCTTTACAGTCACACAAAAAAGTAGCAAATAGTAAATCAGATCTCAGAATAAGAGACGATTTAGACTCAATAGAGCGACAATGGTAGTTGGATTGAGTAAAAAGAGGATAGGGATAGCCTGTAATATTAGTGAGAACGAAAATAAAACATATTATGATAATAATATTCGGAAATTTAAGGAATGGACATGAGTGTAAACACGGCCTATTTTGAGGCGGCTTTTATTGGGGATGAGGTTTGCGCGTAGAGTAAGAGATACCTGATCGTTTTTAGTTTGGAGAGTTATTTTGCACAAGAATTTTGAAACTAACTTGAATTGAATTATGCGTTTTTATAGCGACTAAGGCCGAAAATCACATTCTACTATAACTAACCATTGTATTTTATGTTTATACTTTTTTTCTATTGTAATTAAATGCTTTTAATTGGGATTTATTGGCAATTTTATACAAAGCAAAAAAAAAAAAGTCTAGCAAAAGCAATTAAATAGCGGCCTGGCCAATGGTTTCAGGTAGACAGATAATATTAGATGAGGACAGAAAGTCGTGCGTAAATCACTAAATTGTGGACAAATAGGAACCGGTAGGGTCGAGAGATCGGTTTATCACTCACTCAGGGTTTTATTAAGGGTGAACCAAGAGAAAAAGAGCACTGGTTCCAGTTTGCTTGACATTTATTGACGCCGATTATTTTATACAGCTGTAATGGCGAAGCAGTTTTAGAGAATATAAATAACCAAACCTGCAGATAACTTTTTTTGGTGTTTGTGCCACTATGCAAATCGGTGACTTGCAGCACTTTCACTCTTACTTATGGAATGAAGAATATAATTTTTTTTCTTGGGGGGTTTTGGGCTAAATAAAACTGGTCTGGCAAAAAAAGTATCAACCTCAAGGCCAGCTGTTCATAATTTGGCTCCCAAGATAATTTACAATGTTCGCCAGCATTATTATTATTGCCTTAATCAGTAAATATTGAGGTAATTCGTTTTCCACAAATAATGTTTAAACTTTAGAAAAAAACCACAACTAACCTTAATAGCAAATCAGACCAATAAAATCCTGATATTAAAAAAGATACACTAATAGCATACGAATGGCGGTTATAGTATTATAATATCAACTCATTTCAAGTCTTTGCTGTATTACAGTCAAAAAAATTATCATAAGAGACAGCCCTGCTAGCATAAAATAATCGTAATTAAAGGCTTAGAAGTAATTGGCCATCGATGTCAATCAGAGCAACCGATTATTTTTTAAACACCAATTAAACGGCAAATAGCTAGCAAAATAAAGTCAATATACCATTGTCTATGATTATTGGCCATAGTTTAATTCATTCGATGATAATATGAATTATTGGTACAAGTGTATATGAAAGACAACTTTTGGGGAAAATAATAGTTGCGTAAATATGATAGCCAGTAGTATATCGCATTGATTGTAATGTTTTTCTTTTATGGAGCGCGTATAAAAATAGGGTATAGTTATTGGATCAGCCAATATCTATTATTACGAGTACGATGGGTTGCTGCTGAATCTTGAAATGTTTATATTATCAGAAAAAACCAATGATCGGTCAAGCAATCGCAAAAAACGTGTGGAGGGTGGCATTAAAGATAATCATTGGCAGGATAAAATAATACAAGTAAAGTCTATCTGCAGACATTTAGCTTCAGAGATTTCTATTGGTAAATTTACATTGAAAAGTAATTGGAAATAAAATTGAATGAGGTAATAGCAGCCAGAGATTAAATGAATTAGAGTAATTATTTGCCGGATTAATAGGTTAGGAAAATTAGCACAAAAGAGACAATTATTGTAACACAAAAGACCGAATCTCCATAAATTCGAAAAGAAAAATTTTTTTGTTTTATTTACAGCATTAGAAATAGGCCAATTCGTTCTGGGCCTATTAGAGGCCACCAGAACAAGCAAAAGGGGCGAGGATTGGCACATTAGGTGTGCGATAAGCTTACTTTTCGTTTCCGCTTTTTTTTTAAAACTATTTTCAAAAGAAAAAATCCTCCATTTTTTTATATAAATATGAAATTCTGTCCATTTCGCAAAAAAAAAAATATAAACTAAAAAATATGAATAGTTTGCTTAAAACGTAAGCAAAGAAAAGCTTTTAGGGAAGAACAAAATAATAATTTCTGTTCACAAAAATATTTCATTCTCTTTTATTGCCCTCCTCTTAACCGCTATCTATTTTCAGCCAATAGAATCGCGACACTCTCATTTTCTTATAGGTAAGCATTTCCTTTCGCTTTAGCCAATAATGCCTCTCTGTCACCTACTCTTCATTTCTTTGACATCTTTTTTGCTCTTTAAATACACTCCCTTCATCTCACTTTATTTTCCTCGTTTCTTTATTGGCTGCTTACTTTGCACTTCTTATTTTTCTACATTATTTCCAATATACCCCCATTTTTTTTACATATAATCTACTATTTTCTTGTACTTATATTATGCTTTTACCAAACTCGCATTTGTTATACAATCATATACTGCTAAATATCGCTATTATCTTTGCTATTAACTCATTTAATTTTCTTACATATATCTTATCTCTATGGTTACTATATCATTTTATATGTTTCTTTCTCACAACAATAAAAATGAATACTTCAACGTGTTTAACTCGTATCCTCTTTTCTATCTATTCCTCTCTTAGATCTCATACATTTAACCTAATAGATTTTGTAACATAGAACTCGATATGGGAACAAGGTAACTATTCTTTTTTCCTATTATTTTTTATCTAGAATAAGCTAATAAGCTATTCATACATTTCCTCCTGTTATTAGACTAGATAGGCTTGTGTCGCTTTTAGAAAATGGAAATACCCCAGGTGTTCGTATGGCTGCTGCTCAACAGCTAGGCTCAATACAAGAACAGCATCCACAAGAATTACTAAACTTATTAGAACGTGTATACAAATGCTTACATAATACCAACTGGGACGCCAGAATTGCCGCCAGTCAAGCCATAGAAGCTATTTCTAAAAACGTCTCTTTAAAATTTGTAGAAAATGACTTGGCCAGTTCCAACCAATCACTCCCAAACATAAAAGCCGAGCCTTCTGATTTAAACAAGGTCGATGATATTTTAACAACTGCTCCCAAAACATTAACTCATATCAAATCTGAACCCGAATTTAAGATCAAGTTGGAAAGTGATCTTCAAGAAATACCTGAATTCGCCCCCATAAGCAATTCTCCTAAATCTCCATGTATCAAAATGGAAGTCGATCGACAAGTGATACCTGAAAGTATTCCGAGCCACAATGTTCCTAATTCTCCCAAAATTAAACTAGAAAACGGTTACAATGTTTCCCCTGTAAATACCCCCAATTATGAGGCATTGAAATATCTAAACGATTCTTCTCAGTTTTTTTTTTTCAGTTTCAATGACTTTGATGTAGATATCGTCCTAAATAGCTCCAAAACTCTACTAGCTTCTGGAGGCGAAGAATTCGATCTTGACTTACTCGATTCTGCTTCCGATCCCCAAGCTAGAATTGATCGTCAGAAAAGCTTAATGCAAGAAAAACTAGGCATTACTTCCCAATTTGTCGAAGGCGACTTCATCGAAGAATCTGATTTTATCTCAAATAACATTGATTTAAAGCCAAAAACAGTTAAAAAACCCAAAATTTATAACGATACCCCAACTCCCCCACCTTTACAAATAGATATGGATAAATTAAGCGCCCGAGAAAGGAACGCTTTAAAAAGAAAATTAAAAAAAGACCAAAAGTCTAACCAACTTTCCGCAAACATTAATTTAAATAGCTCTTCCCGATTTCCTCCATCAACTGACAGCTTGCCTGATACCCCAAAGGATATCGACATGGACATTACTGAGCAGCCAGGTGATGATGGGAAAATAGTAGTCGAAGCAAAACAACAAAAAAAAGAATCTTTTGCCATTTCTGGTGTCAAAGATGGTGAATGGGCTTTTGAATCTTTCATTAAACAACTATGCCTAGACTTATTCGACTCTAGATGGGAAACTAGGCATGGTGCAAGTCTCGCCCTAAGAGAAATCTTTAAAAAGCAAGGATCTGTCGCTGGAATGAGCAAAAATTTATCCCCATCTGAAAATACTGAACGCCATCAACAATGTTTATCTAATGTTTGCGTCAGATTATTATGTGTCCTGGTTCTTGACCGCTTTGCCGACTTTGTATCTGATCAGGTCGTTGCCCCCGTTAGAGAAACTTGTACCCAAGTTTTAGGCGTCATTTCAAAGTTTTTAGATATAAAAAGAGTCACCTTACTAGAACAATCCCTCATCAAGTTAATCCACAGAGGTGCTGACCTTTCATTCCCAATTTGGGAAATTAGACACTCTGGATTATTAGGATTAAAATACGTTGTTGCTATTAGAAATGATATACAGCAAACTGTATTTAACGAGATTGTAGATGCTGCCGTTAACGCCTTAAATGGCGAAGACGATGACGTTCGAGGTGTTGCTGCCTCCGCACTCCTCCCCCTTGTACATTTGATCACATCAAACTTGCCCCATAGAACGTTTGATATTCTCTCCGCACTTTTTGACGCCTTGAAAGAAATCGAAGATGATTTAGCATCCTCCACTGCTAGTGTAATGAGCCTACTTTCTTCCTTTTGCAAACAACCCGCCGTTCACGATTTGATTTTTAACAGCCCCCAGAATAACCAAGCTTCAAAGTTCTACTTTAGCTTGAGCAACTTACTTCCACAACTGTTCCCATTCTTCAGACATACTATTACTAGTGTCAGACATGCATCCGTTCAAGCAGTTCTCACTATTGTAGAAATTTATGTCGGTAGATACGACTTAAATGTTATACCAGACTGGCTTAATAGCTATTCAATGAGATTTATTTTCCAAAACGTCTTTTTAGAAACTGTCCCTGAAATTTTAAACTCTAGTATTTCTTTGTGGAACTTCTTATTTGATAACTACTTTACTAGTCAGGATTTCTTTGACTCTATATTTACAGATTCTACTCTAGTTTCTATGATAAAGCTAATTTCAACTCCTGTAGGATCTCCTATTGACGAATCTTTATTAGTTTATTCCTCCGGAAATATTTCTTCAAAGATCTGCTCTAAAACTTCTCACATAATTGATGCCCCTGTAATACAACAAGATATTTCACTAGTTTCTCACTCTGTTTTAATCCGATCTAGAGTTTTAACTTCTCAGATGATTTCAAAACTTATTTCTGTTTGGCAAGAAAGGTTTGACGATTTGAACTCAAGTTTCCGCCAAACTATTTTGAATATATTAAATAATTTACTAAATTCGCGCTGGGCTCACACTCGATTTATTGGCTCATTAATACTAGAAGAATTTGCTATAATATCTACTTTAAATAGCCTTAGTTCAACCAACTCTACATTACCAAAGATTTCAGCTGCTTCTACGCTAGGCGTTTATCAAACCATGCCTCACGAAGAAATCCTCACTAGAACAAGCAATTTTTTACTCACAAATTTACCCCCTTCGAAATTACATTCTATTTTACCAATATCTTTCAGACTGGTTCATACACAAATCGAATCCAGCACGTCCAATTTCCTTTATAAGGACTTATCACACTCACTTCAAGTGATATATGACAATATTGAATCTTTAATATTAATTTTCAACAAATCCCTCGGTGTTGAAAAATCTGAACTTCCGTCTTTACCTGAAATTTATACAAGCAATAATATCGATAACTCAAATAAAATATATTTTAGTTATGACTTAGCTAATAAATTCTTGAGCTATGTACTACCAAAATTAGTTTCAAAGTACTTGCAGAACTCGAGCAGGCCTTCATCTATAGTTGAAAAAGCTACTAACGAAATACACACAAAAAAAGAATTTATTTTGCTGCTAATGAAAAATTATTATGATAAGCAGGAAAAGCTTAACCTATTAGTTTCTTCATCCTTAGCTTCTGCAAGTATTCCTTTTGGCGCTCTTCCCTCTAAGCTTAACTCAATTATAAAACCTATTATGAACTCTGTTAAAATTGAGCGTGACTTTTTGCTACAACGTAGATCTGCCTACTCAGTTGCAAGACTAATTTCATTCTGCTACTTACCCTTAAATGTCCCACATTCTGCTTTTGAATTTATGTATAAACTATCTGAACAACTCGCTAGACCTAGCGTTGGAGATAAGCTAATTTCCAATTTGATATCATTTTTGTGTGCTGACCAGTTGTCTACCCCTGTATTTTATAACCACCCTGACTCCCAAACTGGAATAATGATGATAAAAGTTATTCAACATTTACAAACTAGGTCTAAATTGGAGTCTGTTGAAGATGAAAACCAAAACCAGAAACTAGGCTACGATAACTCTATGGCCCTTGCCGCTAATGAAATGGAAAATTCAAAAAGAGTTGACAGTAAAAAACCTACTTTGACTAAAAAGAGAACGCGTACAAACGCAAAAGATTCTAAAATTGATGCTAAAACAAAGCCTGTAAGGTCAAAAGCCAAAGATAGCAACTCCAACAACTCTAGCAAACTTAATAGTGTATCCAGCTCCCCTACTAAAAGTGCACAAGAAAGCTTAACTTTATTACCAAATGGATCATCAAGCGTAAAAAATCTCACCGAAGACGAGGAAAAAGACTTAGAAGTTCAAGTGATGTTTAGGGGATCTTTACATACTTTCAAATCTTTGTGTATGTCTTTAGGGCCAAGTATTTTTATAGTATCTCCTAAATTATGGAGTTATATTACAACACCAATGCTTAAAGTCCATGGACAAATTCCTAATTGGAGTCACTTATCTGTTACAACACATGGATATTTAGATTTGAAGGCTAGCTTTTCTATCATTGAATCCTTTTCGAATTTGATTATAGATGACGAAATAATCTCTTCAAAGGATGAGAAATGTATTTCAAATAACTGTGCACTAGGACAGCAATTAGTTGATGGATTTAGTATTTTAGATACTCTGTGTCCCTTCTTCCATAAAGATATTCAACAGTTTGCTCTTATTAGACTGTTATTCTGGGTTGTTCAATCACTTCAATCTCGATTTTCTGCTATTAGACACGTTGCTTCAAAAGCCTTTTCAACGATTTGTAAAATTATTACTAGAGACTCTATGCTTGTCTTTGTTAAATTCGTCCTTCCTTGGTTTGGAGATTCTAATAGGGTGCACCTAAGACAAAGTGTTGCTGAGACTATATACTATATTGTTGGAAGACTCGGTGAAGATAAGATTCTTCCATATATTCCGTTTTTAATTGTTCCTGTTTTGGGAAGAATGAGCGATACTGATAGACATACTCGCCTTGTTGGAACCCAATGTTTTGCCCAGCTATTACGCCTGGTTCCCTTAGGGATTAATAATAAGTACGAAAATTCGGATTTAGATATTTCTCACGAGTTACTGGAGCAGCATGCGAGAGACCGAAGCTTTTTGGCTCAATTAACAGACTCTTCAAAGCTTGAGCCTTATAAAATACCTATAAAAATAAACGCAACTTTACGTAAGTATCAGCAAGATGGTATAAACTGGCTCTCATTCCTCAATAAATACAGACTACATGGTATTTTATGTGATGATATGGGTCTTGGTAAAACGCTACAAACCATTTGCATAATCGCTTCTGACCATCACACCCGTAGAATCGATTTTGAAGCATCCCAAGGTCGCAAAGCTGACTCTTGCCATTTACCATCGATCGTTGTTTGCCCACCAACGCTGCTTGCTCATTGGGAAGAAGAAATACTTAAATATGTAGATTGTTTAAAGCCTTTAATATATGGTGGTATTCCATCAGAAAGGAGAGCTTTAATTCGGAAAATTAAGAGCTATGACGTTGTAATAGTTTCATATGATGTTTTGAGAAATGATATTGAATATTTTTCGACAATAAACTACAACTATTGTGTTTTAGATGAAGGGCATGTAATTAAAAATAGCAAAGCAAAGCTTACTTTGGCTGTTAAACAAGTTCAAGCTCGTAATAGACTTATTTTATCTGGGACACCTGTTCAAAATAATGTTCTAGAGCTTTGGTCATTATTCGACTATTTAATGCCCGGATTTCTAGGACAAGAGCGCCAATTTAATGACCAATACTCTAAACCAATTTTAGCTGCCCGAGATCCGAGATTAGCTCCACATGTACAGGCCAGAGCGCAAGCTGAAAGTCAAAGAGCTTTAGAATCGCTTCATAAACAAGTTTTACCTTTCCTTTTGAGAAGAATGAAAGAGGATGTTCTTTCAGATTTGCCTCCAAAAATTATTCAAGACAGATATTGCAACCTTAGTGATGTTCAAAAAGAACTAATAGAAGCGCTTAATAAAAACGTTAATTCAAAGGTTACCTCTGACCCCTCAGACAATGATAAACCTTCGAATGGCGAAACTAAACCTAATCTGCACGTTTTCCAGGCACTCCAATACATGCGCAGACTTTGTAACCATCCAGCTTTAGTTTTAACGCCCACTCACCCTCTGTATTCTTCTATTACATCCAGATTAGAGAAAGAGGGAAGATCTATCCACGACCTCTCCGTTGCCCCTAAGCTCCAAACTCTTGGACAGATATTAACTGAATGTGGTATTGGTTCTAGTGGCGGCTCAGGAGTTGGATATGCTTCAGATTCTCTTGGTAAGTCTAGCTCCGGGAATTTGCTACCATCCGAAACGATGGACTTTTCAACTAACATTAGTGCATCACATAGAGCACTTATATTCTGTCAACACCGTGAAATGATTGACTGTATCCAAAGGGACTTGTTTAAAAATACAATGCCATCAGTTTCCTACTTAAGACTTGATGGTACTGTTGACGCACGAAATAGGCAAGCTATGGTTAATAAATTTAACTCTGACCCTTCAATAGACGTGTTGCTATTAACAACTCATGTTGGTGGATTAGGCTTAAACTTAACGGGTGCTGACACCGTTATTTTTGTTGAGCATGACTGGAACCCAATGATGGATCTACAAGCAATGGACAGAGCACATAGACTTGGTCAAACTAAAGTGGTGAATGTTTATCGTCTAATTACTAAGAACACACTCGAAGAAAAGGTGATGGGTTTACAGGCATTTAAACTCAATATTGCCAACACAATAGTTAACCAGCAGAATTCCGGACTTAAAACTATGAAGACTGAAGACATACTCGATCTATTCAGCCTATCTGGTAAATCAGATAGCTCTAAAGGCGGCAACAACTCTTCAAGTAGCAACCAAGGCAAACTTACCGGAGATGGTAAACAACCTATATCCGCGACAAAAGCTGTTGATTCACTAGGGGAATTATGGGACCCAAAACAGTACGAAAACGAATACAGCCTCGACTCGTTTATTAGTTCATTAGAAGATTAAAAAAAAATAACTACCCAATACAATTTTTATGTTTGATTGAAAAAATAATAAAAAAATAATTCTACAGCTCATTATCTACTCTCTTATTTTCTTACATCGTTTATTTACTTTTAAAAGACTTGTACACTTGTTATAATTTTGCTTAAATATTAGTCAAGACTTTTGTAAAGTGATTATGGTACAATTTGATAGCTAAACAAAAGAAAAATAATTCAATAAGTAAATATTTAACGACCGAAATTAATCTGAAAAAAAACAGTGATCTTTTGTATATTTTTCTTGAATAAAAAAAAGGGGGGAGGGGGAAAGTGAGATAGGCATGAAAAACGATTATAAGAAAAACAAAAAAAAAAAGAGGGAATTGAGAAGTAAAAAGGAAAAAAAAAAAAAGAGATATAGATCTAATCGTCGGCATCTGACTCATATTCGTCGCCAGAGACTTCAGCGTTTTCGCGCTCAACACGGGCAATAAGGTCAGCAAGTTCTTTTTCTTCGTGTTCACTGACGGCTTTAGGCTAATTTTTTTTTTATTTAATTTAAGAGTGGTTAAAAAAAGATAATTATAAAATTAGAAATAAAAGGGCATATATTTTGGATAATAAGCAGCAGCTTGGTATATTAATTAGGTGCAAGATAAAAAACATATAGGGATTTTGGGGGGGCGACTTACTCTCATTTTAACAACGAATTCACCACCTTCTTCGGCTTTGATGGTTTCTTCGATGACAGAAATGGCCTTGTCCATGATCTCGGTACCGGCAGTTTTATTTAAAGAGTTCGTTGTTAGGACATACATTGGGGGAGCAATTAGCTTGACCTTTGATAGTGTTAAGATATAGACAAAGTTATTGTTAGATGCGAAAACGAGGAGGTGGGGTAGAATGGTGATTAAAAAGAAATAAAATAATTGAGAAATTAAGATAATAAAAGTTGTTAGGGTATAAAAAATAATTAATATTATAGTAAAAAGCGAGCAAGAATAATTAGAAGTGAAATAAGAGATATTTACCTTAATTGGAACTTCATCGGTAGAACAGTCTTCACCAGCCTTGAGGGCCTTTTTGATGGCATCAACACCTTGGTAGCCATAGCAACTAACTTCGACGTCAGCTCTAATCTTAACTGGTTGAGGAGTTAATCTTCTTTTGATGTTGAAGATCAAATCTTCGAGGACATCAGGAGCCAAGTTAAATTCGTCAAAAACAGCGTTCTTATCACTAGTAAAGAATTTGACGGTATAATTAAATATGGAGTGTAAGGGGTGAAAGAAAATAAGATATGAAAGAAAGAAAGTATATAAAGTTACCTTAGAGATAGCTTGAAGGCGTCATATGCGTGGCCGTATTTTTTGTAGAGGGGCCAGCCGAAAGATTTGTAGAGCTCTTCGACATCGGTTTCGGTTTTTTTGGCGACATGTTTCATGATACTGTGGACCTGTGATTCAAATAGCGATAAAAAAAAAAGACTTTTTAGGCTTTTTAGAACAAGAATTTGGGGGTAAAAAATAGTATAGAAAGGTATTTTAAATAGGGTAGATGAGAAGGGCGGGTACGTACGGCCTTTGATTTTTGATATTTTTCTTCGCATTTGGCAGCCTCTTCGGGGGTAACACGTCTTTTTGAAAGATCGATGTAGCCTTTGTCTTTATCGACACGTAATACAACAACGACCTCTTTCTTTCCTACTCTAATGAGCTTTTGGACGGATCTAATTCTTCTTCTGGATAGTTCAGATAAAAGAACCATACCTTCGATGTTACCGTATTCTTCGAGTTGGACATATGCACCCATATCAGCAATTTGTCTGACTTTGACTACGACAAATTCTTCGGGCTCGGGGTACTGAGCTTCATAAAATCTACAATCTTTGATTTCCATGTTTGAAAACTAAATAAAATTTAAAAAAGATAGTAAAAGGATTGCGATTGAATTACTAACAAGATGGGAGAAATAAAAAGGAGTAAAACTAAATAGCTTGGGAGTTTATTTAGTAAGTGGTAATCAATATTCTATGTTAAGCAATTAGTTAAGCAGTTATTGAAGTTGTTTACTATTTTCGACTTGGTTCGTGCAATTAGTAAAAAATATCGATAAGGCAAATATAATCAAAACAAATCACTTCAAAATAATGCTAATTACTTTTCTTTTTGTTTCCTTCGAAATAGCGAATAAAAAAAATTTTTTTTATTGATTTATTATAATTGATTTCTGAACATGCAAAATTGTAGCTAATAAATCAAAAGCTTTTGTAGAAAACAGCCATTCTAATTATCTGCTTCTGCTTTTCCTCCAACCCTTAATATGTGGCAAACCCTTTCTGTGCCCAATAGCTCATCAGCAACTACACAACTCTCGCTTATTGTGGCCAATACGTTTCAGCAATTTCAATTTTCATAGCTCACTGGCCATCGCTGTCTTTCTATTAGCACCCATTCGATCTATCAATATTTCTCCATTCCAATAACTGGTCGTATCTCTGTTTAATCATAGTAAAACGCCAATAGATCAGATCAAATTTTCCAATTATTGGATAGCTTAGTTTTACTCATTTACGACAAATTTAATTACCAATCATCAACTGCAGTTGACCAATGGGTATTGTTATCGCCATAATAATAATTTACAGCCTTTTATCGCTACTTAACCTCATCCTGGATATTCATAAAATGAAATCGTTTTCTTAATACCTAAATTTTATTTATATACAACTAACCCTCGTTATTTGCGAAATTTTAACATTTAATTTTTTTTTTTGTTTTTTGTATTATGCGACTTTTTTTCTTGATAAATTGAGCAATTAATTTTTTTTTACTCCTTTAAAATGGATATAAGGTTTATTAAAAACAATGCGTAGAAAGAAATGTATTTGTGCATAAATATTATTCTTAAAAATAGTATATATAATATTTTTTTAATTTTAAGTAAAAATGGTTTATATATTATTTATTGTTCAGTATAAAAAACTAATAATAAATAGCACATCTAATAGAAAAAGAATATCAATATCAATATCTTATAAAATAGAGGTCCTCGATGTGCTTCAAAGTGGAAATAATATATCTAAGGTAGCAAAAATTAAAGGAATAAATGAAGGTACATTGAGATTTACAATTAAAAAATCAGAAAAAATTATAATCACAGATAAAATTTTATTTAAACATAGAAACAAAATTCTTTTTACTCAAGAAATAAATTCACCGTTTAAAAAAAAAAAAAAAACTCAAGAAATTAATTTATTTGTAGCATGGAAAAAGAATTAGAAGAATGAATAAATATATAAGTAAGAAAAAAATCTGCAACTACAACTGCTACTATTAAAAAAAACATTTTCGATGTTTCAGAAGATAAAAGAGAATTCCCCGAGTGCTGAAAAAATCAATTTTTATAGCTATCAGCGGTTATTTTGATAATTTTAAGCGCGGATAGGTGTTTCATAATATAAAATTTACAGGAGAGGCCGCAAGTGGTGATCATATTGCTGCTAGAGTTTTTAGCAATGATTTGAGTAAAATAATACCAGAAGCAGGCTATCTACCTTATCAGGAAACACATTAGTGTTTTTATTTAATACTATTAAATTAAATTTATCTGATATTATAGATATTTAATATTGATGAAACTTGCCTACATTGGAAAATAGTCCTAAAAGAACATAATATTCTTTAAATGATATAGTTTTTTCATGATTTAAGCCTATAAAAGATGATTAACACTATCACTATGATCAAATTCTACATGAGACTGTAAATTAAAACCAATGAAGATCTACGCATTATAAAGTTCTAGATTTTTAAAAGGATGTAATAAAAAAGATTTTAAAGTTATTTGGTGATCATCAAAAAAAGGATATACAAGATATATATACAGCCAATAATTTATCAATGAGATTAAAAGTGAATTGAAAAGCCACTGTGAAAGAATGAAAATCGGATTTAAAATCATTCTAATAATTGATAATGCATCGGTTTATTCGAGGTTTTTGTTCAATATATTAGGTGAAATAGATTTTGTATTCATTCCTCCGAACACAATCATTTTAATGTGGCCTATGGAAAAAGATGTGATTTCTACATTTAAAGCATACTACCTCATAAAAATTTTGAAAAACTAAATTATTCTGTAAGCATGGAATATATTACTGTATCAGATTTTTGGAAGAAATTTAGTATAAATGATATTAAATTTAAAATTTTTCTGCTTAAATATTGAAACATATTTAGGCTAAAATTATTTAACTTTTGAAATAATTAATGATAGTCTCTCAATGGGATATAGCAGTGACATCGAAAGTTATGATAAACGTGAAGAAAAAAACAATAACGATAACGATGAAAATGATTCAATTTCTAATAATATTGATGGAAATGACATAGAAAATGATATAAATATAGTTTTTGGGTTTGATAAAGGTGTCAAAATTATAGAAAATAGTTTAGATATTTTGAAAAAGCATAATAATAAGATGCGCAGAGCTTAAAGTGCTAACTCAAAAATTCTTAAAAAACTTCACCTATACCAGGATATTATATTTTGTTGCAAAAAAAAGTGAACAAAGCACATTGTTAAATTTTTTTCAAATATAAATGTAATATTCATAATACTTAATTAAATATTATATCATTTTTATATCTTAGTGTTTATTGAAAATAAAAATTTCTATTTATTATATATTATGATATCATATAGCTATATTAAATTAATTTAATTGAATTATTATCTTAAATAGTTACCAAAAATAAAATTTTATCATCTAGGAAGTAATAAAAGATACATTATATATATTGATTGACTTGTTATAAAATGAAAAAAAATAATTTATATACAAGTTAATCTATTTACGAAATAAAATAAGCTTTGATTTTTATTTCATCTTTTGTTTTAATAGTATTACATAATATTGATCCGGAATTAAATCGAATAAATAAACAGCGAATTTCGATAAAAATTGATTTTCAATGCTTGAGATTTCGTATTGACGGTCGATTTGTAGAAATATCATTAAACCGAAATCAAATGTATAAAATTAATTTTTAGTTTTTTCACATAAAAAAAAGATAATAAAAATTTTTTTATTTATATACATTTAGCAGATAATATAATTCTAAAAAGAAATTCTATTTCATAAAAATCTTTTATTTTACTACAAGAGAACTTTTCATATAAAAAAAAAAAGAAACTGGTTTTACTTATTTTTGTGAGTGAGCTGTAGCTAAAAATTGAAAATTCCTCTTTTTTTTATGCGGTTTAATTGCTATTCGCGAATATATTAAAATATTTTTACTATTTAATTAGTATAAAAGTCTTATTAATCGCGAATTTTCATGAGAAAAAATCTACACAATTATGCTGTAATATGTGCATAAATTGGATCTTAATATTCACGAGAACTTGATTTAAAAAAAATTCGTGAATATCGAGGGTTACCTGTACTTATTAAAAAATAAAAACAATATAAATTTTAAAAAAAAAAAGAAAAGAAATCGTTTTTACCACATTATATAATAGTTTTCTATGTGGTGAAACGCATTTTGTTACTGAAAGCCTTCTATCGATAGATAATCCGGAATACAAATATTATAACTCAACGCCTAATAACTCAACGCTACATTATAGATTTTAAATATCTTCCTTCTATCGATTAATTGGATCTATTCATCACTAAATTTAGAACAGTTATGACTGTTATTAGAGACCAAATTCCCAGTAAAATATTATTAGTAGGCTATTTTGGCTACATTTCGCTTTATTTATAGATATAAATAGATTTTAAAACATAAATAAACTATACCTAGAACCGCAGTGTACAGCTATCCACTTCCAAAGCTGAATTCCGTACCATAAAGATGATTTTAAAAATAAAATATTTAATTCTAATTCTAGTTTGGACAGCTAATAACAAAAAAATATCTAATAGCAGCGACAAAGCATTAACGATGTATAACTAAAAACTCAGGTTCTCAGCAAAAAACTTGAATTGTGAAAAAAAACCAATTATCTCAGCCCCAAAGTTAAAATTGATAAAAATGAGTGAATTTATACCACCGATAGCGAGTCTTACTGCAATAAAATAATATATCTCAATTATGAAACCAAAAAGTGGCTGCTCATACATTATTAGGAGCATAAAATTGTGTCACAACTCATATCTTCAATCAAATTTAGACATATAGAACTAGCGAGGGTTATCTTAAAAGCAAAAAAATCAATAAAACCTTTAATTTTAGCCAACAGGTTGGCAAAAAAAAAAGTTTGAATCTGAGCAGGAGATAATCTAACTTTCCAAAATCGGACTTCAAAATAAATAAATATCAAGATATTTAGAAGAAATTGAAACTCTTTCATAACTCGAGATTGGTACGTATTCTCAAAATATTCTCAGACTCGAATCCAAATATCCTCATAAGTGGGAAAACGCAATAAGATCTTCAGTAGCTTATGGATAATAGATTCGACAAGGATAATTCAACCAGTATTACTGGTACAAAGATCTCTCGTATACGTTTCTTTATCCGTTAGTCCACCTTTTATCAGACGGGAAAAAAAGTGGAAATTCCGAACAGCTTCTCAGTACAACCTTCCAAAAAATAAAAATAAAAGCATTATTAAATATATGGAGCTCAGCATTATAAAATGAATTGAAAATTAATTGAACTAAATAGTTATATACTTGGAAGAAAAATACTTTTGAACTGATGGAGTCAATCAGGCGCTTAAAGCGCCTATAAAACGCAGTAAAATAGTAGTAAAAAAGATACCGACAAGGACCAAAAGAAATATTATCGGCAGAAATTTCTAGACCAAAAAAAAGATTTTAAAATACAAATATATATATATATATATGAAAAATGAGTGTATTTCGTTTGATCGGTTATATTTATCTCAAAATCCGTATTTATTGCCTAAAATCGATGCCTTACCGCCTCTAAATTCGCATAAAATAATGGTTTAAATACGAAAAACCTCATTTTTTGTCAAAAAATATAATGAGTTGGTATAACATACCATCCGATTTAATGCTGGAATATTATTCAAACGTATTTATCCGCTAAAACGTCTTCAATCAAAATAAATAAGCGAGATGGAGGTAAAATACCAAAATTTGGGAGTAATTAGAACTTGAGATGAATGTTAAAACTAATTTATCACGGGTTCCCCCCCCCCCCAAAGAACCGAAAGAAAAAAAAGCCTTCCTTTGTTAGGAATGATAAATATGAATGATTTTTTCTGAAAGAATTGTATAAGTTACAATATTTTTTATCGTTATGGGATTTAGATCTCTAGATAATTTATATAAAGAATCTCGATTTAAAATCAAATTACAGCATAACCCTCTCTAAAATTTGTAGATACGGATATTCCGGTTGATAAATCAGATATTATTGTAATATTTCTTTCAATTATCACTCTGCCTAACAAAAACATCGAGAGTATTCTCAAAGAAAATAAAATCAGAGTTGAAAAAACTAACGGCTTAAAATTTATATCTATTTTTCTGTATAAAATATACATAGATTTTCAAAGGCAACAATTTAATAGTGCCATCAGTATAATATAATAAATCTGAGACGTTGAAAGATGCTGAGATTTATTTTGAACTGGGAAAAATTGGTGATCATATTTTTCTCACGCCAGAAATTTATGGATTTTATATTCTATTAATTTAAAATAATCATGAAACTGACTCAATAAAGAATGAAAAACGCTTGCCATAAGATACGGAAAGAAGTAAATAAAACAATTATCACCAAGAATATGTTGGTCTAAACGGCCTTTAATTCACATCAGCAGTATCAATGAGACCAGTTGCGATAAAATTGTGTTCCATATCGACATTATTCGACCACTTGAAATCTCAAACTACCGATAAGAAATACATTTCCTGCTGACGAAAAATAAAATAAAATATTAAGCATGATGGTAAAATCATATTAAAATTTATTACAGTATTCCACTGGGTTTTAATTATATTGATTGAAACGTACCCGTGTCTATGACTACGGATGCTTGTTATTATTTGATTATTTGAATCACTAAATTATCAGCTCTTATCCATAACAACCTACTATAATTAATAAAGATAAATGATTTTTTTAAGATTAATATCTTATCATTAATTATAAGCTTGTGACTAATGAAGTTTATAATGTTGTTATTATATCTAGTTTCATATACATACTTACCTAACTTAACATTACCAAAAGAATACTATAAATAAAAAGTATAAATCCAACAATACTCCGATACAAGTTGAGGTTTCACAGACGAAAGAATGAATTTTCTGCTAGTTTGGAGTGCAGATATGAAGAAAGAGCCATCAAAATAAAAATAGACTATGACCCTAATATGTACACTAAAAATTCACGAATCATTCTAGAGATAAAAAAAAAATGAATTCAGACGGAAATTATGATCATATAATCCTTATAACAATGTATAAATGGCAGTGGATTTAGCAAAATAATGGTAGAGCATCATAATGGAAAACAAAATATCAGTGGTTTTATCATGTGTATTAGGGAAAGAAATTGTGTTAATAGGCTTTCTATCACAGAATATGAACAAAAACTGTTAAATAAAGCTGCCCAACCCTTTGTTACAGCTTATTAAGCAAAAAATAAAGTCAATTAAAGTATACCTATTTACCTCAGCGCTGAAAAATAAAAATGAAATTTTTTTTTTTACAAGTTACAGATACTATAATTCACTCTGGAAAAAATCTGCAGCGTATGCGTGTCCTCCTTCTCTAATGATAGCTAAAAATTTTCTAAAAGTTATATATCAGCTCAAATTTATCGTAGAGACTCTAAAATAGCCTTAACAGCCGTGGGTCACAGTTATATTAAAGCTATCAAAAATTCAAATAATGAACTTATAAAATATTTACCTTTTATGTGAATTCCAAGAGTGACAAGTTAAGTTACTCTTGTTAAAGATGTATCAAAACCGGCCAGCGAATTAATGGAAAATTATGATTCTTGTCTCTAAATTTTTATTTTACGGTCATAAAATAATTCAATTGATATTAAAATCTATTTTGTGATAGTCCTAGAAAATAATATAGCCACTTTAAAATTGAAGCTATCGTCAAATTTAGTTCATAAAACATTAATATATGAACAACGCTTTCCATATGGCTACATTAACAGCCATTATTAAATTATAGAAGAATCAGAAAGCTCTTATAGGGAATAAAAAAAATTACATTAAAACCTACACAAGATTTCCAAAATTCAGTATTGATAGTCTATTAAGATATTTAAATGCCTGGGGGATGCGGGGTAACATCAAAATTTTCTGAATTAATTGGCCAAAAATCAGAAATTATTTTAGGTATAACTGCTTCTTAGAGGTCTAGAAGTTAGCTAAAAGGTGTTAAAAGATATTTACTTAAATCAGATAATCGCGGGCGTAATACTATATGATTCTCAGTAAGTAAAGGTGAATATCGTAAATCAATATTTCAGGTTATCTAGAAAAAGGTTTTAATAATTATTCAGTGATGAAATAAAAAATTTATATTTATAAAAAACAATATTTAACATTAAATGAATATAAAAATGGTTATTTTTTTGTATTTAAACAGCAGAAAAATCCAGAATCATTTAATATTATTGCTAATGGATAAAATAAATCATTATATATTTAGGTTTATAAGGTACTGAACAATATTCAGGTGCGTTATTTTTAACAAAAGCTATAATAAACGGAGTAAGTTTAGAAAAAAAAAATCTGAAAAGAAGATTGGAAAAATGCAAATAAATATAAAAATATTATTTAAAGCCGCCAAAAGAAACTATTTCATAATCTGAGACCTCAAAAAATTTGCCTCTACAATAACACTAATCTCTCACCGGAAATTCGGGTCCAAAGATTAGTAAAGAGTATTCCAAATTATGTGAAGAATATATTGATTTTTTTTGAGACAACGAAGGTCTCGAAATCTACCAGCCTACCTAACTCAATCCTATGAAAAAAAATCTTGTATTAAAGCTTTATAAATGACTAATTTCACACTGGGGTGCACTGGGATATTTTATATATCTTAAATTTTTTTTGCTTTAGCTCTTACCTTTAATATTTTAAAGTATATTTGTATCTAACTTTAAAGTGAAATGGGGCTAATTATGACATACCACGAATTGTTTTAAATACCATTGACCCATCAAACAGTGTTAAAAATCTCAAAAACTTTATAATATCGCTAATATCCAGCCCCTTGAAAGAAAATACATTTAAATAACAGTGTAACAAGTTGTATACAATTCTGAGTGAAAGTGAATGCATCCAAAAAATAGTTTATAAAAGTTTCGAATCCGTTATATTCAGCCAATAAAAAAAGAGCTGCAAGACTCGTTGGATGCAATTAAGTATATTTTTCAGCTAAAGAAATAATGTTTTATCTAACCGGAAATACTTATAGCATAAAATATTTTAAATTTTTTAAGGATTTTATTATGTTAAAATGATAAAGAATCTAAATAATTTCTTGATGAATATTTTTTCTGAACATTATTTTTTTTCAGCTTTTATATCGTAAGCATTTTACCACCTTCTGTTTAACACTTCATTTCAACTTAACTGAAACAAAATGCATAATTAATTTTAAATATAATTTCCTTTTTATAAAGAGTATATGTAACATACGATTTAATATAAACTAATATAGTTTCAATTATAACATTAAACTTTGGGCTAAGTCTTTTTAGAAAGATCAATACTCAGAAAATGATATACTGATCTCTTATACAAGGAACTTAAATTTTAATTGGACTGACAATAATATTTATCCAACTAGCATAAAAAGACTGTTTCCCAGCTTACTCAATAAAAAAATGCTACAATTTATGTTTTTTTTCTGTATTTAATTACCATTATTGAGTTTTTAATATGAAATATTAATAAATGAGATATGGATTAAAACAAATAAACAGGTAATCCTGTTTAATTAAACCCAAAAAAGAACGTATTTTTACTTCTTTAAAAAATGATGTGATCTAATGGATCAAAATAATATGATACTACAGGAAATCCTCGCTATTCTTGAAAAATAAAAATCAATTTGTACGCAATTTACAGCAGAATTAGTAAAATTTTGTTCAATAAAATTCGTGAAAGATAGAAAAATTAACAGCTTAATTTTAAAAGCGTTTGATTGGAATATCGAATACTAAAAAAATCGTGAAATATGAGGATTTTTCTTTGCTGTATTTCCAGCTTATTTAAAAAAACGAAATTAGTATTTTCATTTTACGCGAAATTTTCAATAGTTTGTTTTAAGCTAATTTTAGTCACACATCTCATTCTATTTATACAAGATTTCAATAAAATATAAATATACCTGACTAAGCACCTTTTACTCTATAATTTTTTTTAAAGTTAATTTAAGCTAATAAATAAAAAACGAAACGAATTAACTAAGTGAAATAATTCTTATTTATTCCTATCAGTTTTCGATCTTAAAATTATACAATAACAAGTATGATTGAATAAATGAATAAAAAATTAAGTTATATTTAATTGTTTTATTTTCTAAATAAAATCAAATAACTTGTACTAATTTATACTTTTTAGAATCGATTAATGTGCTTTAATCTAGAAAACATTTTTAAACTAAAAAATCCTACCTTAATTTTAGAAATATTTAAATCGAATGTTATAGATGAAAATAGTTTTAATAGAGATTATACTACAAAAAGAGTCATCCGTTTGATTAGATCATACCATATTATATATATTTCATTTTATTTAACAAAATAATTTTATTTTTAATCAAGTTAATTAAATATATTATTTGATTTTTTTAATAAGTAAGAAAACGCTTTATCTAAATCTATAAAGGCTTAACATATGATTTGTCTTCTTTTTGAACAGTTTATAATATCATAGTATGGATGAAGATCTGTTCTGATTTTTGAATTTATAATTTCTACTCTAAGCTTATTATCTTTCGATTTTTTAAAAATAGCTAGCCCTTTTTCTGTTAGATTGATTCCTTTATGTAGTTTAAAAATTAAGTTATAATCAGCTTGAATTTCTTTGTATTTTTCATCATTTTAGCTTAGATAACTTTCATTTTTATTCAATAATTCTTCACAAAATTCATCTTCATGAGATTTTTCATCTATAAGAGTGTCATATATATAACTAAATGCTAGATATTTATAACAAAATTCTGTACCTTTATTTAGAAAATCGATTTTTAGAATTAAAACCATGTTTCTTATTTCTATAAATTTATTGTCGCATATCCATGGGATTAAATTTTCCCAAACACCTCTTAAAAACGAGGTTGGTACTAATTCCCAGGATTTAGAGATGATTTCTATCGAATTCATTATGATAAAAATTTTCAAAAAAATCGATACTGTATTATTTATATTGCTTACTGAGTCATTTAACTTTTCAAAAATTTTTATTAAATAGTATGCTACAAATGTCGAAATAACTCCTTGATCTATAGATGGGTCAAAGAAGCTGTATTTGGTGGAATATTAAGAACTTCTATTCCTTCTATTAGATTTGATTAAAATTTAAAGTGTACAATGATTGTCCATTAAAATTAATTTTAAAAGTCAATATTCAACTTTATACAACAATATTTTAGCTCATACCAGAGTTTATTCTTAGAATACTCACTGAAAATTTACTTTTTTATATACCTTTTTTTTTAAGACCTCCTAATTCTTTGGGGTTACTTTTTTTGTTTCCTTTTAAAGCTCTAGAGATTTCAAAATCGTTTATCAACATAAGATTTAATCTATAATCTCCTGTTGAATTTGATCCTAGCAACAATTTAACTTTGTTTTTTATGGATTTAAACCCAGGAAGTGATTTTTCTTCTAATGAAATTTCCGTTCTTTTCGACATATGTTTCCAATAAAGAAAAGTTTCGTCAATATTAAATATCTATAATAAAAATAAATTTAAATTGAAAATATTTATTATAATAATAGGAATATACCTTACTGGGTAGATAATCCCCATCTTTAATGATTCTATTCAATTAATTAAGGAATTCGCTTGCAGCTTTATGATCACCACCTGCTTCTTATTACGTAAATTTTATATTATGGAGACCTTCCCTAAATTCAAAATTTTCAAATCGCCCAATAATTTCAGAGGAGGTGACATTTTATCCAGTTGGGAAAGCTTCTTTAATATCCTGAAATATTAACTGTGCTTTTTGCTTAATAGATGATTTTGTAGCTATGGAATTTTCCTTCAACTGTAAGTCTATCCATTATATTAGACTTTTTTCCATTTTAATAATAATCTCATTTCTATGATAAAAAGTCTTATCTTTACTACAGCTAGACTAGATTGCATCGGTTTTTCTAAAATTTTCAGAATTTTTAATAGCATACCTCAAATTTCTTTCATTTATTACATTCATTTTTGCAACTTTGGATAAATTATTTAAATTTTGAAGTGTGTTTAGAGTTTTTATCTTTTCAGATATTGACATGGAATTTAACTTTTTTTTTTTTCGATAGAGTTTCCATTTAATATAATTTAAAAAGAGTAAAAAAGTTAAGGGAATTGTTTTTATTATAATTGCAAGTAAAAAAGAAAAACTAGAATGTCAGCTCAATAAAAAAATTTTTTAAATACGTTACTTAACCAAATTTTAGTTATTTTTAGCTTCGATTTATAAAATCGCTATTATCTTATAAATAAATCATAATTTTAGTTTTATGCAATTTTTATAGTAAAATAAAGTTGATCCGCGAAAAAAAAAATCGCGTAAAGTAAAAAAACACAAATTTTGAATTTTTGCGAATAACAAAATCGCGAATAATGTAAGATTAATCGAACCATTTAGGGAGAAGTTTAATCAATATATATTGATGGGGTGGTCATATTAAGTTACTCCAAAGGCAGTACGGCTTCAGTCATTTTTTACTTAGTACTGCGGTTTAACCTATAGTAAGTATCAATCATGCTTAAATTCAACAAAAAGGCGTGTGAAACTATGCTTTCCGCTGTTATTCCTGAGTTTGCTGCTAGAGTAGCACCAATTACACGAGCTTTTGTAATCGGGGTATCAGCTGTTCTTTCTATGAGAGTAGATAAATTTTTAATATGTCTTGTTATACAGTCTAATTACAACGGCTCATTTAGATATCTTGTATTCCATAATAATCTATTTACTACAATTGAATTATTGTTGATATCGGGCGTTGAACAGGGTACGGTTGCTACCCTAGATTTGTATACCTTGTATGCGACAACTGGGCATAAAATTTGATTTGGGTTTCCGTTTATTTCGCAAGGACGTTCAATCGGTTGCCCATTTCTTTTTTCTTTTGGCGCAATTATTACAGATTTAAGAGTATTATTGCTAAAATTTGTTCTTGAGTCATCTATGCGGTGAATATCGCTTTCCCTCAAAAATCCACATAGTTCTAGTAACCAGCAGAATTTTGTTGTCAGTTTTTTTATTTCTAAATCCTTAGTGTTGTACCATTCTATTAATCTTTCAATTGCAGGCGATATATTGATAGCAGGGTTGACGAAAGAATTTATTTCCGTCTCATATATTGCTCTCAAGAATTCCGTCATGCAAGGGGAATTTTCCATAGATTGTGAGTCAGCTACCAAATTGAAAATTTTTGCTGAATAGAATGGTATCTGGATCTAAGTTTGACTGCACGTTGGTTTGAAAAGATGATGTCAACAGCTGTATCGAAGAGAACTTGAGCTTTGAGGGTGCACCGCTGATTCTCCATGACATGAGACACCAGTTCTTGTTGCTCAACAGTGGAGATTTTCCGCTTTTTGGATCCGGCACTACCGTTGTTGCTTGCAGTAGTAATAGCTAGGCTATTGATAACTTAAGTAGATCTGGGTACCATAGAGTAGTTTTCGACAGGAGGGGGGGTAATCATTGTTGTTGTTAGTCGTTCCCTCCGAACTTTCTGTACAGCTTGAGATATTAGGTTCCACAGAGAGCAACCGTAAGGGTTGTATCATTTCTTCCAGTTGAATTTCAATGCGTTCTGACCTAACGCATAGTGATCCGGGAACGAACTGTAATACCTTTTGATATTTTTGTTCTCCCTCGATGCGAAAAGTTCCACATCATGGGTTCAACATAGCTTGGATATTTCTAAAAATACTTGTTCCGATATTAAACATTCGGCTTGCGCGGTTTAACGACTCGGAGCGTCTGCTGTATTCATCACAGACGGTACATACGTGACTTGTGCGCGTGTATTCGTATCTAAACAGTGTTTCAAAATCATTTCCGATATCTCCAACAGCTGCAGTGAGGTTGTCCCTCCAAATTTTTTGACGTAAGTCAATGTGGTAGTATTTTCTGAGTAGACTAATACTGAACGGCCTATAATACTCTTGATTCGAAGAGCGTATAATATTGTCAATAATTCTTTGGCGTTTATGTGTATCAACGCCTCCGATGGGCTCCATGATCCTGAGTAAGATTTGGATCCCACAAATATTCCCCATTCCGAGTCGTTCGCATCCGTAAAAACTTCGAGCTCTGGTGTCTCTGCGAGGAGTGACTGGTCATTTCATGATAGCTGTTGAGTGGAACAAAATTTTAGATTCTGAACTGTCGGCTCTGTCAATATCACCATCGATGTCCATACTTTTTTTTCGAAAGACATATATTCTTCAGCTCCAAGAGTCGGCGTAACATGAGACGTCCAGGGAGTAATGCAATTGACATTGCTTGCTCCTTGCCTATGAAACTCGCTAGGTTCTTCAGAGTCGCTTTCCCAATCTTCAGTAATTTCGAAGCTTCCCTTCTGAGACCCTTTATCTTTGAGAAAGGCAATTTCAGACCCATTTCGCGAGAGTATATTACCATTCCAAGATGCGTTATCGATTGAAATGGCTTCATTTTCGATTTTTTCATCTTTATTTTGTAACCAAGTTCCATTAGTTTGGATAGAACCTTGACTGTATTCGATTCGCATTTCTCCTTCGATTCTTCCAGGATCAATAGATCGTCTAGATATGCAGATAATCGGAATCCTCGTATTCTCGCCCATGTCAGTATCGAGCGAAGAATCTTTGTAAATGTGTGGGGACTCAGTGATAGTTCGAACGGAATCACTCTGAACTGGTATGCTTTCCCATTCCAATAAAAGCGGAGGTACCTATTGCATGATTCGTGGATTAGAATGTGAATAAAATCATCTTCTAGATCCTGTGAGGTCATGTAGTCTTTCCTGCAGACCAGTCGGCAAATTGAAGAGAGAGACTCTATTTTGAAGTTCCGCTCCTGTACATGGAGATTCATTTTCCTCAAGTCCAAGACTGGTCCGAGTCCCCCGGTATTCTTTGGTATTACGAACAGATTGCTGTAAAATCCCGGTTCTCGTGTCTTCACTTCCTCGATCGCTCTCTTGGTCAATAGTGACGCAACTTCTGTTGTCATGACTGCGAGTGCAGCGGCTTCCATTTTCTTCTTGTTCCGTCTTGGGTGAAGTATCAGTGGTGGTGGACCCTTCTGATGTTTCTTTCGGGGTCGCTGCGGATTCTTAGTCGAACCTTTCAAGTCTTTTTCGGTTCACCTCGGAATACTTGCTTGGCAGTTCCAATTTTCTGAAGGGAATTTGGAACCCTTTCTCGACGATTTTGGGGAACCAATTGCTGTCCGTAATTCAGTTTCATGCTGACCTGAACATCGCGAGTCGGCCCCCTACCGGGGGGGGGGGGCTGTCGTGGGATCTATTGAAATGCTCTTCCTCTGCCCCTGCCTCTCCCGCGAAAATTTGACTGTGTTGAAGGATTATTGACTGTGGCAGGCGTAGTTGCAGCTTCCATGGTTTGCACCTGAGCAATTTTTCTGCCGGTACTGTTTTGTGTACTGTACTGTTTGCGCCCACAGAAGGGGTTACGAACTCTGGACCGCTTCTCGGGATTTTTGCTTGATATAAGGGCTTCAAGCTTCTCCTGGTCCATGAGTGGCTTTTTCTCCGGTTCTATTAGTCGCTGAGGTTTTCCCGAAAGCTCCATCACTTTATGTAGATTGTCATATCTTCCTTCAGTGACTGTTGCAGCAACATCGGCCAAGAGGACTCTCATAGTGTTGGAAAAAAGGATGTGCGGATCCTCAGAATTAGCTTGCTGGTTTTGCTGGATTATACGGTGGACGTAATAATCAATCGATCTCGTGGTTTGCGCAAGTGCTATTTGAATTCCGTGTAGACAGGCATCGGCTTTCTTCACCGCTGACGAGGCAGACTCGTTCAGTGGCGGTGGATGGTAGTTCATTGAGCTACTTCTATGACAAGAGTGAATTTCCTCTTTCATTTCTTCTTCGGTTAACGGTGTACAGAAGAAGTCTTCTTCAATTGAAGGGGGAGCTTCGATAAGCGCTGAATAGACTGCCAAGTCGGTCAAAGGCACCCTAGTGGACACGTCCGGATCCTCTGGTTTTGGATTTCGCTCTTTTTCGTTAAGGAGTTTTCTAACCATTTTCGTCAACTTATTGAATGTTTCTTGACTAACAGGTACCTGGTTGGTATCATCTTGGTCCATCACTGTAAATAAGTTTGAGAATATATGAATTTATATTTTAAAAAAAATTTTACTTTTATTTTATTTTTTGAAAATCTTTATAGCTGGTAGAGTACCTTTGCGAAAGAAAAGATGATAAGGATATCATAATAACGTACTTTCATTATTAATTATAAAATTTTTATAGATACTTATTTTATTACGTATTAGAATTTTATTGGTTTAGGAAGTTGGATGTTTTATCCAATAAAGATGATAACAACTTAATATGACCACCCCATGAAATATAATAAGGGTTACCTGTATCAGGGTACTAATTAGTTTTGACCAATTAATGTTGTAAGATAAAAATAATTTAGACTGACATATAGCATGAACTTGAATTTGCTTCTGACATGCAATACTAATGTGTATTGGATTAATTTATATTATCATCAAATAATATACTATTGTTATATTTTATATATGTTTATTTAAGAAGGAGGAACCTAAAATATATGAAGGAAACTATGTTCTAATATAACAATACTTGTGATTACTAAAAGCTATATCAGTGGCTAGATACTTAATTAGGGATTAGCCAATTAATCCCTAACATTATCCCCTCTCTCCATGAGGGCGTTTTCATCTCTTGTTATATTTGGACGCATTCTTTTTATATGAGCTGTCGTTCTTGTTACTCTTCCTTTCTTGTTTATTTCTAATAAATAACTCACCTTTCCCAATTTTTTTACGATTTCATATGGACCGATATATATCGAGCTCAAACCTAGACTCAATTCTCTTCTGTCTTTCGACTGTCTTTTCAAAAATACCTTTTCACCGATTTCGTACGTATATAATTTATTATTTTTGTTGTACCGATTTTCCATATACTTTCTTTTTATTTCTAAATTTATTTCTGCTACCTTACTAATAAACCCTAATCTATCCCGGACTTTTCTTTCATAATCGTTTATTGAAATAGGTTCTAGATCGTCTGGAATTATCGGATCGCAAGGAAGTCTTGGCTCTCTTCGGTACAGTGCCATGAAAGGGGATATGCCCATCGAACTTTGAATCGCCGATCGATGTGCAAATGCCAACATGTGGATATCTAAATCCCAGTCCGTGTGAGAATTATTTATAAAGGCTCTAATCATCGACTTCAACGTTCTGTTAAATCTTTCGGTAAGCCCATTAGTCTCTGGGTGATACGGCGATGCAAATATATGTTTAATATTTAACTTTTCGCACATAGTTTTCATAGCACTTCCAGTGAATGCGGTCCCATTGTCAGAAAGAATTTTTTCAGGACAGCCATGTACAGATACAATTTTTTCAAGGAGCATATTTGCAGTTGTCTCTGAGGTTACGTCACTTACCGCAACTACTTCGACCCACCTAGTAAGTATATCAGTAAATACTAGTATATATACATTTGAATTTTTTGTTTTTGGAAATGGCCCGCAATGGTCCACAGAGACAATTTCAAAGGGTCTTTTTGTTATTATAGGTTGCAATTCACCCGCGGATGCCACAGTTCTGTGTTTGGATATTTTGCAAATGTGGCAACTCCTGATATACCAATGTATATCTCTAGTCATTTTCGGCCAAAAGTAAGATTTTCTAATTTTATCATAAGATTTTCTATGCCCTAAATGGCCCATCCATTTAGTGTTGTGGTAATTATGAAGTACTATTCTCACCAAGCATTCAGGGACGCAAAGCTGAATTTATCCGTTCATATCGACATGATATATTATTTTATCTTTTATAATATATTTTTTTATTTTTTCTAATATATTTTTTTATTTTTTCTAATATATTTTTTTATTTTTTCTAATATATTTTTTTATTTTTTCTAATATATTTTTTTATTTTTTCTAATATATTTTTTTATTTTTTCTAATATATTTTTTTATTTTTTCTAATATATTTTTTTATTTTTTCTAATATATTTTTTTATTTTTTCTAATATATTTTTTTATTTTTTCTAATATATTTTTTTATTTTTTCTAATATATTTTTTTATTTTTTCTAATATATTTTTTTATTTTTTCTAATTCTAGTTTAGTTTTTTGACTCTTTTCCAACAATAAAATTATTTCTGATAAAAATTTATCTTTACTCTGTATAAATCCTATTTCCTTTATACTTGGAATTTGTATGGCCATTTTAATGTTTATATTTCCTTCTTGAATTTCTTGTAATTGGCTTTCATCATTTCGGTCGTCTACATTTGTCGCCATATCTGGAATTTTTTTTTTCATTTTTAAATTTTTCTAATTTTTTTTCAATTTGTTTTACGTATATATTATGTTTTTGCGTGTTTTCTAATGTTATAATTTTTGTATTTTTTTCGGGAAAATTTTAGGCCAGATTTTCAATAGTTTTCGAATTTCCAACATTTTTTTTTCAATTTTTCCGAAATTTTTTTCTGTTTTCTCGACGTTTAAAGCGATTTCCTGAGAATTATCGAAATAAATTCGCGTTTCTAGCTGCAATTCTCGCGGCGTGTTTTTTTTTTTGAAAATTATTAGAATTATTTAAGAATGATGTCTCTGTTTTTCCCAGTTTAATAATTGTTTGATTTGCTATAATTTTTTCTGAATCATTTTCTGAAAAATCGCGGGAAAGTGCGTCTGCAACTGTATTTTCGAATCCTTTTACATGTGTGACTGTGTAATCGTACGCTTGCAATAACGAGTTCCATCTAGCTATACGACCTCGTGGGTCTTCGTTTGATAACGCTGACACCAGCGCCTGGTGGTCTGTATGTAGTTGAGTCACACTACCGTGTACAAAATGATGGTATTTTGTAAATCCGTAAACTACCCCCAGGGCTTCTTTATCTGTGGTACTGTAATTTAATTTAGCTGCTATTAATTTCCTTGATGAGTATGCCACTGGACTTACAGTCCGGTCAGTCTGCTTTTGGAATAACGCGGCTGCAATTCCAATTTTAGATGCATCTGTGTACATTATGTATGGCTTTGATGTATCTGGGTGTACCAGTACTGGAGCACTTACCATAGAGCGCTTCAGTTTTTTAAAGCTTTCCTCTTGAGAATTTGTCCAAATGAAATCATTTCCTTTTTTCAGCAATTAATATAATGGTGCTGCATTATCGGTAAAATTTTTTATGAATGACCGACAGAATGAGACCATTCCTATAAATCTTCACAGAGATGTCTCATTTGTAGGCCGCGGATAATTCTTAACTGCATATATTTTGTCTGGTGATATTTCTTGCCCATTTTCGGATATAGTATAGCCTAATATTTGTACTTTTAGTACACCGAATGTACATTTATCTTTATTTAGTTTAAACCCCTTCTCCTCTAGCATCTCGAGTACATTTTTTAGGTTTACCAGGTGGTCTTCCTTATTTTTGGAGAATATTGAAATATCATCTGCGAAAGCTGCACAGTAACCGCCTTCAATAGCTGTTCTCAAAGTATTATCCATTGTTTGCTGGAAAGTTGCTGGGGATTTTGACATCCCTTGTGGCATTACTAAAAATTCGTGGTTGTTTATTTCGTTTACAGCCATTATCCAGTCTCCGTCTTGATCTTTAAGCGATTTATCTTTTGTTCTGCTGTTTTCAAAAGACGAAATAAGACTAGAATTTACTACTATTCCATAACTAAGCGCTCTGTGCTGCTCCATCAGTCTGTTCTCGAAATTTTGTATAGTCTCTTTGGGAAGTATCGGCAAGAACATTTTGATTTCTTTTTCAATACAATCCATAATTAATGTAATTGAAAATTCGGCGTCACCTTTAGACATGACTGCAACAGAAGGTCGGATTTTATTAATAAAATCACTATACTTTGATTTTATTGTGAGTCTAACAGTGTTAATAATGTTGATAGCTTCAATATATGTTATCTCATTTCTATACTCTTTCTTTAGTGAATGGTATAGGTTATCCCATGTGCTGACTTCTGTATCATTGGTACTGCTGTACCACTCTTTGGCCTTTTTTGTAAGAGCAGATACAACCAAGTGCTTGCGTTCAAAGTTGGTTATATAACTATATTCAATGAAATAATCATCCACATTTGATATCAATCTTTGAAACTTGAGAGGGTTTCCTTCAAACGATGGGAGTGGTATTTCTTTTCCAGTTCTGGTCTGGTTTCTGAATTGAGGTCTGTTGATAATGTTGTCAATTAGATCCTTTTGCTGTTTAACAACTTCACTCAGATAAAGTTGTTTTTGTTTCTCGAATTCTGTTTCATTATTTATGATGGCTTTATGACTGTTTGAATATTCAAGATCCTGTTCCACTATCTTTTTTTCCTTTTGGAGCGTCTTGTTTTTAATTTTCATTTGTTCCAATTGTGTGGTGACACTCTGGCCTTCCTGCTGCATAATGTTTATTCTTTCCACCATTTCGTTGTGCTTGGCATGTTCTTGTTGAAGAATTTGAGTTTGCTTCTCTAACTCAATTTTTCTGATAGTTAGCTCCTCTTCCTTGGCTTTCAACTGATTGTCAATCATGGTAATTTTTGCTTCAAGTTCCTGAATCTCCATTTTTATTTTATTTTAATAATAGTTGTTAAGGTATGAGTTTTTATTTTATTTTATTTTAGTTCTGGTTCTTCACCAATGTTATATTTTATATGTGTTTATTTAAGAAGGAGGAACATAAAATATATAAAGTAACTATGTTAATATATAATAATATTCGTGATTAGTATAAGCTATATTAGTGGCTAATTACTTAAATTGATTTTCCAATTGCTTTTGAAAGTAATTGGACAATATCATATACTAAAAGCGATGCATTTATGGTCGAGAGCTCTTTTGGTGCTATTTCAATTAGTTTTTAATTTTGAACACTGTTATTCGCAACAAAAATATGGTCTATTCTAGACTCTTACCTGCCTGAGTATTCTTCCCAGGTATAAATTATTTAATCTTTTTTTAGTTCGCTTATTAAATTGGATAAACCAAAGGCTTTATTTAGCTCTTCCATGTTTCCACATTCTTTTTTATTGGTTACTCTTGGTGGTGATCTATCGCGTGTTTCATTCTCAACCATGTTCATACACCCCATTATTATAATATCTTCGTCGCTTTTTTTAATTTCCAATGTTTTTTCCGTCGCAAATTCTAACAAAAATTTTCTTTCTCGCTCATTATTGGGTAAATAGAGGTCACTATTCTTATTATTTTTTTTCGATTTCTACCAATGATATATTGATTCTGCCATCAAAATAAATTAATTTATCCAATAGGTTGCATTTATTATTATTTATAATTGTGGCTGTGTATTTAGACCATGACACCATTCCGTTCAAACAATTGGACCAAAATGGTTTTTCTATATTTATAGTATTAATTTCTTAGAGACAGATAATGTCCGATTTTACCATTTTTTTTAAAAATGCAGAAAGCCTGCCTCTTTTCTTATTACAAGCTATTCATTTTACGTTGAAAGTTGAAATTTTCATATTTTCATATTTTCCATTTTTTTTTTTTTTTTTTACTTTTTACTTTTTTTCTTGTTTTTTTTTTTAGGTTGATAAATAAAATGGTTAGATGATGTCCATTTCTACTTCAGTAGAGATGCCTTCTCATGATTTTTCATTTATTCTAATTGTTTTTTCACTTTCTTTGTACTTTTTGAAGTTTTATTTCCTTCTGTTATTTCACCCTGCACTTTTATTTCCGCGCTTGTATCAATTATGACTTTTATCTGAGGTACGTTTGTTGCTTTATTTTTTGATTAATTTTTAACCTTTTGGATTTTGTTAAGCGTGCTTCTAATATTACCACTATTGTTTAAGAACTTAGATAGTAATCTTAGATTTGAGCTAGAGTACCTGTCCCTTCTTGAGATAAGTTTATCCTTCGCATTCGAATGATCACTCTTTGTTGATAAGCTTTTTTTATTATATTGTTTTGTTGTTTCTGAGATTTTACCAACTTTTTTATTTAAATTCATGTCAACATTAGGGGTTGTATCTATCGAAATGACCTCTATAGTCGATTCCTTAACTACATTTTCGCTTAATACCTTTTCGACACTACCCAGTTTTTCAATAGTGGTGGTATCAGTGTTTTTATTCTCTAATATATTTTCTTTGTTACTTAATTCTTGAATAAAAAACTTTTTCTGGGTTTTTTGGGATTGATGCCCTATTTCTTTTTGTTTTTTTATCAATTTTGGCTTTTAAGTCTTCACATTCGTATTTCCAATGATCAGGATTTTTGAAATATGTGCACATTGGTATTTCCAATTATCAGGATTTTTTAAATATGTGCACATTGGTTGAGCACCTTTCCAAAGCAAGAGTACTTTAATTCCCATTATTTATAATGAACTAGGTATTGTATTGTCCTTTTATGTTTTAAAACTTATTTTAATGCTTTTGGATGGGTAGGCGTTAATCTTTTTGTATTTTAGTGCAGTTATATCAAGCACTTCGCCAATTTTTGAAAGTTCTTCATATGCTTTCTGGGCAACTTCCATAACACTTAGACCATTATATGATGGTATCGTAATGTTTTTGTATTCTTCAGAGTATTCTATTGTTTCAAAAAGCTCAATTTATTTTTCTTTATATGTTATATTCATTTTTTTTACATTTTCTAGGTCGTTTTTGTTTATAAATTTTAAAAATAAAAATTTTCGGCGGTTATCAATTTCAAAATATGTTTGGATTTCGCCAAACTGGATTAATGCATTTTCAACGAAGTCTTCAGTATTATTATTGAATTCCTTCATCGGAATCCCCAATTTCAGTAGGGTGCCGCCTAAGCAAGCAATTTTCCTTTTTAAAGGGTCGTTACCAGTAGTCGTTTTAAATAACGAAACTGGGAAGAATTTTTTTTCATCTTTTTTGATGATATCGGGTGGCTTAGTTTTAGCTCTGACCATATTAGCCCAACTTGGGCTCTGTTCCTTATGGGAACTAGTATTCGTAGTTTCCATATATCGCTTTTTTTTTTTGAAAAAATGTTTACACTTTAAACTATACTTGTTTCTTATTGGTCCGTTTACTTTTTTTTTCTTTCAAGAGAGAGAGAGAGTATAGACGATCATTTTAACTATTTTGGATGGTCGGTCCAATAAAATATAACTGCTAGAAACCACTCATTCCATTCAGATTCTCTAATATCTTCAGTTTGGGGTTTTAAATTAAGAAGCCAATAAAATTATGTGTTTAGGGGTTGATTTATTATTATGAATAATAATTGGATAGCTTTGGTGGACACAAAAACATTCAAAATCATTTGAAAGGGCTAATGAAATTGGCCCATCAAATTTGGCCAATATTGAATTCAGAATGTCTAATCACACATTTCTTTACTAGAATTGATACACAAGCTTTTTTTAGAGTATTAATCTACTATTTGCAATAACATTTCAAGATTTATATAAATAAACTAGCTAGCCCTAAACTGACTTTACTATATTTATTCAATCTTGTTCGTTTCCACCATATACATAAATATTCTTTCTCATGGATCCACCTGACCCAAATCCTAGGTAATTGTATTTGTCGAATTATTTAATATTTTGTCTTATGCTTTATCATAATTTCACTCGCATTTTAGTTATCCAGCTCTTCATTATCGTGAAGGTTTATCCAGCAATAACTTAATCAAAGCCAATAAAGATCTGTTTGATGAAAATGATCCTAGGATAAAATCTGTATTCATTTTTACAATAATATTAGTTTATTTTAATATATATATATGACTGATTTTTATAAATAAAATTTAGGATATTCTCCGAATAATAGGTCAATATCTTGACAATAACGGTTTTAATACTTCGAAAACTGTATTATACGATGAAGCAAATATCAGGAAAAAAAGAAAGAATGATTACCTATCATCTATGGTAAAGCTAAGACAGGCGATATTAGGTTAATACTATCAATCTCGATTTTTATTTCAAATTATATCTACTCTTTTATTGTAATTCTATATTGTAAATTAAAACTTAGACGGGGAATGGGAGGACATTGATAGGATTTGTTCTAGCCCTGATTTTAAATCAAACAAAGGAATTTTATATAGAGTTTATAAACAGCAATACTTGGAACTTATTGAAGAGAATGAATTTCAAAAAGTAGAAAATTTTTATTATTAAAGTCTAGTTTTTATATTAACACGCATTTAATCCTATTCTTTTTTTAATTTAAATTATACCCTTTCCAAAAATGGGTAAATTAGGCACTTTCTGTTCTTACTAAGAGACTTAAATCTTTAGAAAGGCATCAAACTTTTACTGGTGAATTTCGTGATTTATGCTACATACTTACTGCCAAGTCTATTCAGGATGCACCGCTATTTAAGAGCTGGGACGGAATTGTCTCTGCCAGGTACTCTTATGACTTTCTAACTAAAATTAGACTAAATGTACTTATTCATTTTCAACCATATCTTTCGATCTAAGACAAAAGCTAGCTGATGATTTGCAAAGCTTCCTTGAGCTAGAATTTGGCGATCAAGAGGGTAACATTATTTAACGCCAGTTTATCTTATATCACAAATTATAATTTTCATTTCAAAACCATTTGAATTTTATCCTAGGCGCATTGATTCGCATTTCTAACTAAATCTTTTCATTTCTTAGTTGATAACATCCTCGTTCCTGAAAATAGACTTTCTACTCTCTTGTACCAGGCCGTCGCTTATCAAGTTTTTAATAATAAATATCATACCGAACAGTCTCCATCAGTTAGCACTCTTCTAGAAGACTATGAGCCGCCTGTAGTACCAAATACAATGAAAAACGTTTATTCTGGTCACAAAGCTAATATTAAATCTGTTACATTTATTGGTGAAGACGGCGATTTCATAGCTTCAGGCTCAAGGTATCTACATATTTATTTTACCCGATTCTTTAAATATAAATAGCACTCTTTTCTAGTATAGCTGCATTTTACTTTTCAACTTTTGACGTGTGCTTTTAACTCTCCTTTTTTTTTTTTTTTTAGCGATAATACTATCAAAATATGGAATGTTGAAACTAGCAAAATAGTATGCACTTTAAACGGTCACACCTCTAGAATTTGGGATCTTTGTGTTGATAAATCAGGATCTACTCTGTTCAGTGCATCTGGTGACAAAACTGTAAAGATTTGGGATATCAGAGATATAAACACACCGACGCTTGTACATACGATTTCAGAGAGCAAGGGAGATGTGTATAGCTTAAATTTACATCCTTTAGAGTCACATTTAGTAATGGGCGGATATGATAAAACAGTAAAGTTGTACGATCTCGTAGTTGGAAGGGTTGTCCAAACTTTTGATGACCATGAGCTTTCAGTTAGTAGTGCTCTGATTAACCCATTAGGTAATTTAATGATTTCCGGGTCTAAAGACCACACAGTCAAGTTCTGGGACATTATGTCCGGAACTGTTGTTAATAGAATTAAGAACCATCTTGGTGAAGTGACTTCCATTTCTTTAAATAACTCTTCAACCCAAATTTTAACATCAGCAAAAGACAATTCTAATCGTTTATGGGATTTGAGGACGCTGAAGCCGCTTTGTAAATATAAAGGCCACCAAAACACTAGCAAAAACTTTATTAGATCCAATTTTATGAATAACTCTTTGATTGTTGGTGGCAGCGAAGATGGAAAAGTTTATATTTGGAATAAAGACACTGGCGACATTGTCATCAACCTTGAAGGCCACAGAGGTATTGTTTATGAAGCCAAATGGCATGCTAAGCGTGGTCTATTGTGTAGCGCTAGTGATGACAGTAATTTGATTACATGGTGGTATAAATAGTTTTAAGCATTCTCATTTTTCTTTTTATCTAAAAGATTGTTCTTCGGTTTCTATACAGACCCAGTATCAAATACGTTAATTTTTTTTACTGCACATTATAACAACAAGAAAATTTACTTACACATTAAAAAAGAGCGAAAATCATTTCACTGCGTTTAAAAGTATTTTAAATCGCATATTATTAATATTATTCTTAACTTTACTCAAAAAAAAAAAAAGAAAAATTCAGAAGCTATTACTATGATATAAGGGCTGTCTGTTTTATTATTTTTATCCAGCCCTTCGCTCTTTAGCCCTTTCCCGTTTAACATACTTTAAAAATAATAAATTTAGGACTCGTTTATGAATTATAAGATGATCTATCATTTGGTGTATTCTACAATATACCAACATTTCTTAAGGTAGCAGAATTAAAGCATTTTTATTGAACACAGTTGGCTATATCTGGTGGGCCAAAAATAGTCCACCGTACTGGAAAGGGTTAAATCATAATTCAATCGATAAATTTTGATATTTTTACCTTTCTGCTGCGAACGCTCTTGACCCTTTCCTGTTCAACACTCTTTAAAAAAGTCAGTTTTATGATTCGTTTATGACTTATAAATGAATTTATTATTTTTTTTTATTCTACAACAAGCCAATATTTATTAAGGCCCAGGAATTAAAGTATTTTTATTAAATATGGTTGGTATATTTTGTAGATCAAAAAAAGTCTACCGCCTGTGAAAGGGTTAACTCTTTCCGGGGCTAACAGTCTTAAAATTATTTAAAAATCGTATTGGATAAGCCATATAAAATTGATCTGTTATTGGATAATAGTATAAATCATTCAATAATTTATTAATATCTTATATTAATATATCATATTGCCGTTTGGTTGGAAAATTTTGGTACTTCAAAAAAAAGCCAACCGCCCCTGAAAGGGCTAAATAAAAGTCTATCCCGTGCAAAGGCTAAAGATTATAGTATATAGAAAAAGCTAATTCCTTGACGATCATCACCAAATAAAAAATTTCAACACTAAAATTCATGAGAGAATTATATAACTATTGAGAATAGTTTTTAGTCCTTTCACGAGCGTTGGAATATTTTTTTATCTACTAATTCTAGCGAATTAGGCTTAATAATTTAATAAAATTTCGAGAATAAATCGATTATTGGTATATGTTACTAGATTTTCTTACAATACACTAGTCTATAAATTACTATCGAATCATTAATTTCGATTCATTAAGTCCTTTCACGGGCGGTAGATTGTTTTTGGTCCACCAAATAAATCCAAGTGCATTCTTAATAATAATTTAATTCCAAGATTCATTAATATACTGGTTTATTGTGATTTTACAGCAAATTATAAATTTACTTTTAAACCACCAAAGAATTAATAAATTCGCTTTACTTAACCCTTTCCCGCGCGGTAGACTATTTTTGATTCACAAAACATAGCCAACTGAATTCATTAAAAATAATTTAATTCCGAGATATTAAATAATATTGGTATACTGTAGTTAAACAACAAATAATAGATTTCATTATAAACCATAAACGAATCATAAATTTGGTGAGTGATGAACGGGAAAGGGTTAAACCTTTCAGGGGCGGTTGGAGTTTTTTGAACTAGCAAAGTTATCCAACCAAATGGCAACTGATAAATCAATGTAGTATTTTAATGATTTATTTGCTATTAAAACAAAGCGTCCAATAAATAATGATTGATAATGAGTTTATCCAATTATAATTTTTAGTCAAATTAAAGATTGTTAGCGCCGGAAAGGGTTAAGAGTGTCGGACAGGGTAGGGATGAGAGTGTTGCGTGTGAAGGTGCTAAAAAAATACCTAATTAAGATATGAAAAGATAAGTAAGAAATCTATAAATAGAATTTCAAGATGTAGCAAATGGAAATTAATGATTTAGGCTGATATTATATAATCTCTTACACATTATATGGAATAAATAGAAATCTGACGAGAATAAATGTGCTTAATTAGAAAAGTAACATTACATCTAATATTTCGTATTTTAACCCATTTTCCAATAGTATCATAATAATCAACGTTGAAATTAATTTATAGAGGAATATTGAGCAATAAGCAATTGGATTGTTAGGTTTCACTGAGATATAGCGCCAAAACGAATAAGAGAGTCTATATCCAGGATGTATTGGGAATATATCTTATGAATCGGGGATTTTTTAACGCGTTTTTTGTTTCAAATAAGGTATGCTTGCAATCATTACTGGATGAAATGATATACTTATTCGATAGTAATTTCTAACAGAACTTTAAAATAAAGTAAAACCCGATAAACACACAACAATTTGATAGAAAAGTGACCGATACTCGAATGAATCTACCACATATATTCTGAAATATACAAGAACATTAAAAATTAAAGGCAATTCTCCAAACAAAAAAAATAATGAATAGTTTATTATTTGTCACTAAATCAAAAATAATCAAATAAATAATTATATAAAAGTGGAAACTGACATTTAAATTTTGTATAAAAACTTAGCATATGGACATTCTTTCTTCTTTAGTTCCAAAAAAAAAAATCACTATTTAGATTCATAAGCATAACTCACAGATCTTTGGACTAAAGTAAGTTTCTATTCGTTTTATTTTTATCATAATTAAATTTAAGATATATAGTTCTCTCTAACAAACTTTACTCATTTAAAAAAGAGCATTTAGATTTCACTTTAAAACAAAATTAAGTCAGAGTCGATATAAATAAACTAATATAAAAATGTTCTTTGACTTTAAAAAACATCTCGTTGAACACGGTGTATCACATGTTGAGGAAGGAAATGTAATTGTTCATATTATATGTACTCCTTTTATCATCTGGGCTATGTGCGGCCTTCTTACACTTCTCGGCCCAATTGTCGAAACTCCTGAATGGCTAGCTCCTTTTTTGGAATTCTTCCCAGGATTTAGATTTGATTTGACATGGGGGTCCGTTTTCATTTTAGCCTTCATATTGTTTTCTATAATATTCGACCCGATTTACGCTGTAAGCTTAAAACTAATCTATTTTATAATCTACAAGCTGCTCTTTTTTTCATTTAGAGACTCAATTAACATTATATCTCATTTACGATAATATTCTTACTAATGGATTCATTATTTAGCATTCAGTGTATTAATTAACTTTTGAATTTTTAAATTTTTTAGGCACTTATATTCCCTTTGTATATGTTCTGTCTTGGAAGTACTCACATGCTTATCACTCTTCACAGCGGAGCATTCAGCATCTTCATCCAAACTATCATTCTTGGTTTCTCTCTAAATCTGCTAAGCCATTACTTGTTTGAAAAAAGAATGCCACGTATATTCGAGACAAAGAGTATTGCTACCTTCTTCTTCGGATATTTCTATGTTACCTATGCATTCCTTTTATATATTGGTTATTGCCCAGTCTATTACGAGGAACTTAAAGAAGAAATCAGAGAAAGAGTAGCTGAAATAGAAAAAGAAAAAGAAAGCAAAAATGATGCTGTTCCTGAAGAAAAGTCTCAAAAAAAGAAATCTTCACCTAAAAAAAAAATTTAAAAACCATATTCCCCTTTTTAATTTAATCAGGATAAAGATTTATAATTATTTAATACCAAAAAAAAATCACGTATACCTTATAAATATTTTGTCAAAATATGGCCATTTTAATTGAAAAACATCCATTTTCTATAGCTTAATACAAATTTTATATTTTTTATAAAAACTTGATGTAGCTCATTTTATACGCATTAGAAAATGTTTCATCTTTTGCGCTACTCGATATCTTCAAAAATTTACTGGTTTTTTCAACCTTATCCAAAACTTCACTTTATTGGTGAAATGTCGGTAACAAAAGAATAAAATATGTATTTTTGAACTTAATTCATCAATCATTATTATTAACGATCCTAGCGCTTTTCGTATTATATTATATTAAATAATTATAAAAAAGGGTATGAATTGAATTATCTCCCTGAATAATACTTTGAACATCAATTAATATTATGAATCAAAATTTTCAAAGTATATCTATATTATCCCATTTATTGTATATATAATCCTAAAAAACCTTTTTTCAACTAAATCCCCGATTGTAGATTCTATAATATCTAATATATAAATCAAATAGCTACAAATATCTGTTTTGAAAATTTTATACCGAATAATCATATTCTTTAAATATGCCTCTCATATTTTGATCTGTGTCCATCTTGCTAAATATACGTCTAACCCAATTCAATATCTGACAATCCTGATATAAGTTGTCGGATTTTTTTTTTTGTCTCAGAGAGTTTATTAAACATAATTTAAAACAAGTTGTCAGATTCTACCTTTTTATTTCACTTGCGGTACGCTTAAATCTATAAAAAAAAACCTTTTTTTTTTTTAGCGGCGTACCAACAAAGTATATTCAAATTTACACAATACACTTATCAAAAATAACTATCAACTTATATCGGAAATCCAGTGACTACTTTGAATAATCATAAAAAATTATCTTTATTTAACTAGATATTTCCATCACTCACTAATATGCCTTAAACCATAGATAACAACATACTGCAATTTTCTTTTTGAGGATCGCTTAATCTGCTTGTCTTTTCTTTTTTTGTTTATTTAGCCCCCAAGAATGGCCTTCCAAGCCTGTTTCTAATTTACTATTATCTATTCTCAATGAATTTCTGTGGATTTTTAGTCGTCTACCAATTTAATGTCATAAAAAACATTAGTAACTTATCTCTTTTATATAATTTGCACTCGCTTTTAAGAGACTTGGTCCCTGAAGGAAGTGAAATAACTAATCCAAATTCTGTAAAAAAAAAATTATATCGAAATTTTTTATGACTAAAATAGTTTTAATAAGCTCATTATGTTCCAACACAGTTTACTTTAATTTTAAAGTTAAAGCGCTTATTAAACCGAAAAAATAATCAGTGTTGATTTCTCAAGAGATACAAACTTGCATTATTTTAATATCTAAGATCTACATGAACAAAATTCTCACATTATTACATTATGTTTATTACAATAATTACTATGTCTTGCACAGAATTTTCAAAAAGTCTTTAATGAACTAAAATAACTCGCTTTTATTATAGCTTGGCTTACGATCTTTGGAAAATGGCAAGACTAGTAAACAGTAAATGAAAAATACAAAAAAATAGCTTTTATTTTATTTTATTTTTTGAAAGTAAAATATTGAAAAGTAGTAGTATATTAAGATCAGCCAGTCGTATAAATATAGGTTATTAGAAAAAAATAATAAAAAATGTGGCTAGATTAGTAATTTTGACCATATGGTCTACGTGGCGGCGATCCGCCGCGAGGAGGGTTTCCTCTTTCGTTGTTATAAGGGGGAGAACGATTATATCCAACAGGTCTTCCACGGACTGGTGGAGGTGGCGATGGGTGAGGTGGGCCCCTGCCTCTTGATCTATCTCTATCGCGCCTATCCCTTCCTTCGTATGGAGAATTTCGGTTTTCAAAGTGTGGATTTCTGTCCCCTCTTCTGTTTCCAAACCCACCATGCATTCCTCTGTCCATACCACGGTCTTGGCCTCTGTCAGGTCCACGGTTAAAGTTTCTTTCGGGTTCCCTATCTATTCTATATAAATCCTGGCGCCTTTCACCTGAAAATCTATGTGGAGAGTCTTCTCTTCTTCGTCTAGGAGACAAGTCTTGTGGAGGACGTCTGGAACTACCTCCACGACCAAATGATCTTGAGCGCTCATTTCTACGGCGCTGATCCATGATAGGTGAGCGATCTCTTCTTGGCTCAGGATATCCACCACGTTCGCGTGAACCGTGGTACCCTCTATTAAAGTTATCAGATCGATTTCTGTCAGGTCCATTAAAGCGATCTCTGGATGATCTTCTGTTTCTGTCAAATCTATCACCACGGTCTCTATCGAATGAACCTCCTCTATCATCACGATTAAAATTGGATGAGTGAGGCTTTTGGGTAAGGGAATAATCAACGCGAATTTTTCTTCCGTCAAGACTCATACCGTTTGTTTGATTTCTAGCTTCAGTGGCAGCTTCCAAACTAGCCATTGTTACAAATCCATATCCTCTGGAGCGAGTTCTTTCCTGATTTTATAAAATTTAACCAGGTAAGAGTGAAAAAAAAATATAAATATAAATATATTAAATAATAATTACCGCTTTGTCGTAGACAATCGATATTTTCTCAACACGGCCGTATTTAGAAAACACTTCGTCAAGGCCATCTTCTTTTGTGTACATGCTAAGCCCAAAAACTCCTAGAACATTGGATGGATCAGGACGTTCCTAATAAATAAAAAAAGTTAAAAAAATGGTGTAAAAAGGACGAAATTTTCTATGTTTTAGGAATTAAAATAATGAAAAATGTTATTTGGTGATTGTGATGTAATTATGTAAAGTTTGTAATGCATTCTTGATTTGAAGCTAAAATATTGAGCAATTTTGACGAGTAAAGTAACGAATTTCTTGTCTGGTTTGAGGGAGGGATAAATGGAAAAAACAAAGGTAGAATTATGATTTCGAGAAATCGAAATTTCAGGAAAAAATTAATATAAGTTTGGCGAATTTGAATTAACGATAAAAGTTTAAAATGATTTAGCAGAACTATGTAGTAAAATAATAGAATGGCACTGCTAAATAAAGGATTTGTGATATGAATGGCTTTGCTAATAAGTATGATATGTGATAATGTATTTGGAAAGTGTATTCGCCAAGCAGTAGATTTTTTATTAGAATCAAGGCGAATGTAGTTGAGTATAATTTTCAAAGTAGCCCGTTGTGAAAAATAGCATTTTTGTGATCGTAATTGAATAAAGTAATCGATAATTTGATAGAATGATCATTTTTCTTACCCTGTTGATTGAATCCCTTTGTTGAAAGAATGGCAGTTCATGAAGAAAGTGAAAAGAAAAATTCAAGTAGTAGAGTATTATAGGTTGATTTAAAAGTTAAGTTAAAGTTTGATTAGTTGAATAGAAATAATATAATTTTTTGAAGCTTATGAAGTTGATTGAAGTGATAATTTCTGAAGATTTTCATTTGTAGAGATCAAAGTGAACAGGAATTTTAACGACAATCATAAATCACCATGAATAGTATAGTTAATAGATTGTGGTAATTATTTATGAAAGACTTACTTGTTGAAATTTTTTCTAAATCTAGGGCTTCTTGATCTTCTTGGTCTGAAGGATCTTTCTCTGCTTGCTGAGCGAGAAGGATTTCTGTCCCAGCTATTTTCGGGATTAGGTTTGTTGTCGTCACCTTTCTCAGGATCCTTTTGCCACGCTTCCTCGCTTTTTTGGGCACCTGAGTTCCATTGACCTTCAGAATTATCCTTTCCTTCTGTAGAAGCGTTCCATTCGGAAGTGTTTTCAGCTTGTGTAGTGCCCCAACCACTTTCGTTGGCTTCAGGGGTTATTTCTTGGGATTCTGAGGTGTTTTTAATTTTGATTCCTTCATCTGGATTATCATTGAAACTTTCAGCTTCATTATCAGCAGACATGATGATGTCGGGTTCTAATGATAAAGGCTCTGAAGTAATTATTGGAGAAGTCATTTTTCTTGCTTTTGTTAAAGAAGGATTAGAGCGAGAGAGTAATTATACTATGCAACGCTAGGGGGAATATTATGGAAGATATTAAAAACAAACAAAAACAAAGTTGATATTTCTTCTTACCTTTCGCTTGGCTATTGTGCTAATTAATAATTTGGAAAAGAGCGTATAAGCATTCCAGGCCTCTATAGGCCAATTATTGTTTGAAATCAGCACTCTGCATAGATTACCAGTATAAATACTGAAAGGTTATTGAGTACATCCATTTCCCCGTCAATTTTATCGTTCCCCAATTTGCTATATATTTCTACTTGTTAGGCTGTAGAGATTATTGGCCAGCTTTAGTTTATGTTCATATAATCATTCTCGCGTAATAAATCATTTATTAACCAATAAGTATCTGTCATTTTTGCTATCAATCACTCATATTTATATATGAGATTCCAAATAAATAGACTAATTTGTTATGCTTGAATGTTGTATGGCTAAATGTAAATTAATTTCTAATTTTACTGGCTCGCATCAATAGGGATTTAGATGCTATTGTATAGCAATTTGCTATATTTAACCCGTTTATATGCGGAAGACTATTTTTGATCTACGAAATATAGACAACTGCAAACATTAAAAGCAATATTTTCAGAGTCCTTATATATATTGGTTGGTTGTAGAATATCAGCAAATAATAAATCACTTTAATAATCATAAACTAATCAGTATAATCGCTTTTTTTTAAGAGAGTTGGACAAGCAAGGGCTATCTAACATATTAACTATTGGGTAATTAAGGTACATGGAAAATTATGCGATATAGCACAATAGGTAATAAAGTATTCCCTTTGTTCAGAATCCCCCAAATTAGATATATTAAAGACATTTTAATCCAATAAGGGATATCAATTTATAAATTATTGGAAATTAATAAAAGCAAAAGAATAAAATATTTGAGGTTCTAGCGCAGTAGACGGAGATTTATGGCCAAAGATACAGTAACGTGTCGCGAAATATTCCAGAAGCATAACAAAAAAATTTTACTAGTTAACCCTTTCCTGGGCGATAGACTATTTTTGGCCGACCAGATATAGCCAACTGTGTTCAATAAAAATGCTTTAATTCTGCTACCTTAAGAAATTTTGGATTATAGAAAAATAGCAGCAAATAAAAAATTTACTTTTAAATCATAAACGAATCAATAAATTAAAATTTATAAAAAGTGTTGGACGGAAAAGGGTTAAGAAAATATACTTGTAGCTCTTTACAAGTTAAGAGTTCTACTATATCAAGTTGCACTGATGAAAAAAATAAAAACTGAGAATTTTTGTTAAGCCTTTCTCATCCAACAATCCAAAAAATACGAATTCTTTGATTCGTTTATTGTTTATGGCTTACGGTTTTTAAGCTTTTTTATTATTTGTTACTATTTTGTAGCAAACCTAACTTTAAATTAGCTTCGAATTTTAGCTATTATAATTAAACGCAGTTGGCATTATTTAGTAGATCAAAAATTTTCTACCGCCTATTAAAGAGCTAAAGCTGAGTTTTAGATGAGGCTAAAATTTTCTAACATAGCTTTATATTAAAAAAGGTTCAGCTCATTAAAATTATCTACAAAAAAGTTATAATATCATTAAATGATATCGTTTATGGACCCTAGGGCTGTTATTACTTGTTTTTAAAAAATAATTGTCGCTCAAAATTATATATTTTTCCGCAAGTTATTAATTCTATAAATTATTAAATAAGAGGAAACCCTACATTTGACCTAGAAATTTTTTTGGTTTAAAATCAATATATATGATATATCTAGATTTCAAATAATTAATATAACTTGCTATTATATTTTATATTTTATATTTTATATTTTATATTTTATATTTTATATTTTATATTTTATATTTTATATTTTATATTTTATATTTTATATTTTATATTTTATATTTTATATTTTATATTTTATATTTTATATTTTATATTTTATATTTTATATTTTATATTTTATATTTTATATTTTATATTTTATATTTTATATTTTATATTTTATATTTTATATTTTATATTTTATATTTTATATTTTATATTTTATATTTTATATTTTATATTTTATATTTTATATTTTATATTTT
>LSSN01004827.1:0-14790 GCA_001970855.1 Smittium culicis | reverse complement strand
CAAAAATGGCATTTTGATTTTTCTATTTCTTCGTTACAATTTAAAATTTTTATTTGCTAAAAAAGTAAACTATTTTACTCATTGGCCGTTTATTTTTTATGCGATTTTATACACTGAAACTATTTAAACTATAATATGACCTCTTCATAAAGAATTGCCCAAATGAAAAAGCATTTTACTGGTAAAAGCTTGACTATTTTTTTTCTAAAAAGTAATAAGCTTAGTTAGCAGAGTGGAAAAGATACAATGAGATTTGAGATAATTTTCTGATCAAATCAACTGTTGCTATTTATTACTTGATAAATCATACCGAGACTTTTATGCGCTCATAATTATAGTTGATATTTATTGGATTAGTATTAGATATTAGCTAGGATTTTAATATCAACTTGTAGAATATATGGCGAAATTCCATTGTATGAACAATATATTTCGAGGGAGTTTTATGAGAGTATAGCACACAATTACCAACAATGATATAATACTAAAACTCATTTGAGGTATCTTAGACGTCAAATTAATTTACTACAATTTTAAACTACGGTTGAGAAAGATGCATCAAAGAGATCATGCTTTTTAATATTTTTTTTAAACTTTTTAGATACTTTTAATTAGATTTTTTATACTATTAATATATGCTTAGTAAACTCGCTGATAAAGAAAAAAGGTAATTTCAAACTCAAACTCAAACTCAAATTCGAAGAAAGAAAGGGTGAGTATAGCAAAATATGGCTCACAAAATAAAGAAAAAACAAATAGCATAAGCTATCAATAATAAAAAGATTGCGTTTTTTGTGATTTGATACAAGTATTCTAATATTTTTTGCATCACAACAAGCTTTTATATGGGAAAAAACCATAATTAGATATAGCGTGATTATTTGAATTGATAAAAAAAAAATCGACCAATAATTCAATTTCTTAGCTACAATAGTGGCTGGTTTGATTGACCTTTTCAGCGAAGGGAGGAAATGTTGATCCGCCAAACCTTGTCAACCAAGTAATAAATAGATAAATTGGCATTCAGTTACGTATATGCTTTGGCTATGACGAATAATGTATCTAATAAATAATTAACCTTGAATGATTAATCCATTTTTAACATTTAATCAAGATTAACCTATTCCGTTCCAGCGCTCTTGAAAAAAACGAATTTACTGATTTTTTAATGATTAATACGCAATTTTATTACTTGCTGACATAAACAAGAAACTAATATTTTTATAAATCTCAGAAATAAGTCGTTATGGTTGGGTGCAGATGGCTATATTTGGTCAATCAATAATATTCTAGTGTAAATGAAAGAGTTCCGAGTCTTGTGCGTGGAAAGGAGAAAGATAAAAAAAACAACGAAATCCTTTGATCCGCTATTCAAGCATTTATTAAAGATGACTTAATTATGGGCTAATCTTTTCATAAAAAGATGTTAAAGGCCGGTAAATGAAAGTAGTATCAATGTCTGGTTTATCCAGATATTCAATAGCAAATATACAATTTGCTCTAGAATAAAATACTTATATGCAAGAGGGTGGAGGAATGATCTTGCGTGTTTTAACTTAATTGGGTGCACTTACGTTACATTTAAAAATCATCGATTTAATATAGAGCAATTAAGTCTCGTATTCTCCGCATAAGTGTTCTCTTCAAACCCAGTCATAAGACGTATAGATAGTTTCTGTTCAGGCTAACTGGTAGCAACCATAAGGCGACCAAGAATTCTTTTTTCTTTATACTATCAAACTCTTACATTATTATTCTTAATCTAGAATTTAAGCCAGATAACAATAGTATGCCCACAAAATTTTATTCGAGGAAAATAATTAGGAAAATAAAGATCAGCTTCAATTTAGATTTAGTTGTCTTTAATTTTTAATTTCCCATGGAAGCTCTTCCATTGATTTGTTTCTATTTGGCAAAATCAAATAACCTTTATAAAAGCATCAATTATTTTCATCAATGTATCACTAATGTAATTGAATAGTTCAACATGATTAGTAGAATAGGCTTCCTCTGGTTGGCCTAGATGGCCAATAAATAAGCTATTTAATGCACCTCTAGTCTTTAGCAAAATTTAGCACTTTTACATATAATGAGCTTAATAGATTTAATAATTTATGATATTATTTGTATTTAGTGCGGAGATGTCTTTGTTAAGCTATATTTGTTCAAAAAAATGGAAGGCTATGTTTAGCATACTGCTACTTTGATTCAAATTAGAGTGTAAAATTAAATTATTTTTATTAATTGGTTAATTCCAGATTATTAGTTGTGCTTTAAATTAATCGATTTACCAAAATATGACCCCAGAAGAACCGCAAATTACAAATAGACCCACATTATCAGCCTAACAGAGGCTCAAATAGACTGAAACAGGAGAATCCTGATAAGCTCGTTTCTTAAGCTTTTTTTTTTTTGCTCCATTTAACTTGGCGTCAATTTGAAATAGATAAATAGCTCCTAATACTCTCCATGCTACATCTTGATTCTAATTATCGCTTAAAGTGCTTCTTATACATTAAATATAACCAGCTTTCTTGCAGTACTTCTACAATGGTCCATAACGCTAACAGCAACAAATTGCACTTTAATACCTCGTCATTGCACGCTGACGGCCACCTAGTCAACGGCCCTGATGTTTCCCCTGCAATCTCCACCTCTTCCACTTACCTCTTCAATAAAACCGAACATGGTGCCAACAACTATGGCGATGATCAAATATACGAGTATTCAAGATATGGTACTCCAACCTTGGCCAGAACTGAAGCTGTATTGGGCAAAATCTGTAACGGTCTTGCCACTGTTCACTCAAGCGGTCTGTCCAGCTTACTATCCCTTCTCATCCACTACAGACCTAAGCGCATCGTCATGAAACACGGTTACTTCGGCTGTGATAATGTAATCAGAATTTACAGAACTCTCATCCCAGATGCCGTTGTCTTGGGTCTTGATTGCGAATATAAAGAAAACGATTTCGTTTGGCTTGAAACCCCTGTCAACCCAACTGGTGAAATTGAAGATATCCAATACTTTGCCAACAAAGCCCACGCTGCTGGTGCCATCCTCCTAGTCGACTCCACTTTCGCCCCACCACCTCTCTGCGACCCATTCAAACAAGGTGCCGATGTTGTCATGCACTCTGGAACTAAATACTTCGGCGGTCACGCTGATGTTCTTTGCGGTGTTGTTGTTACCAAATGTGCTGCCCTCAACGAAGCCCTCCACAGACAACGAGATGTTTTGGGTATGGTTCCAGGAAACTTGGAAGCTTGGTTAGTTTTGAGATCCCTCCGCACTCTTAGCCTCCGCGTCAACCAACAAAGCAAGACCTGCCAGATGCTCGTCTCTTACCTCGCCAATGCCGCCAAAGGTTGCTCTTTGGCCGAAACCGACGGTATCCCCGTCGGTGCCGTTCACGACGTTAGACACGCCTCTACCCAAAGATTCAGCCCCTCTTTTGACGTCTGCGCACAACACCCTAACGGCTTTGGACCAGTCTTCAGTATCTTGCTCTCCTCCCAAAGCCAAGCTTTGTTTGTCGCTAGAAACTTGAAGTTAACCACCTTTGCCACCAGCTTGGGTTCCGTCTCCTCCTTGGTTGACTGGCGCCACGGTGGTGACCCCACTCAAGACCCAAGACTCCTTCGTGTCAGTATCGGCCTAGAAGATATTGAAGACCTCAAGAGGGACTGGAAGAACACCATCATCGCTTCTATCAGCGCCACCCGCTCCAACAAACTTTAATCGAATCACACACACCCCACTCCTCACTATATTTTACATATCTGATTAACTTATTTTTTTGCTTAATACCTTTACTCATTAAGTATTTTTAATCATATAACTTTCAATTACTATCAATATCAGCCATTTATCACTTATCCTATGATCTGTCGGGCGTCTCTTGTTTCCATTTTTACTGCATTTATTGATAGTCACTAATTACGTATATCAACATATGACGACTTTTTTGCCAGTTAATCACCCTGAAAAAAATAAGTATGATATAACAATATATCCTCGAGCTTAAATGAGCTTTACGTCGACCTAGTCGACACTATGGGATTACTCAGCTTGTATAAGTGGCATGGATGCACCATGCGAGACAATAAAAACATTGCTACAAAAAATTACCCAATAAAAATGTAAAAAGCAGCGAAAAAAATTTAGAAAATTATCAAAGAATAATTGCTCAATCAGCTAATACGCCAGGAGCAAATCTAGTACAGATCGTTCAATTATGGCGGATAGAAAAGTTCAGCATGGGTCCGCCAAATGGCCCTATCTGCATATACTGCGACCAGTGGTCATTGGGGAGAAACTCCTCAATATGATCAATGGCATGTATGATGACCCGAAAATCGCAGTTAGAGTTTGAAACTTCATTTCCAACTCTATCGAATACCTCTGTGGAGTGCGGCAAGGGTGCCCAGCCTCTCCGATACTCTTCGATTTCTACATTAACGATATATTCAAGGGCGTACGAGGTGTGCAGGTGTCTGGGCTCACCTCATGCATACCAGGACTACTGTTTGCTGACGATGCCGTGCTATTGGCCGAATCATCATCCGAGCTACAAACCGCACTAAACACCATTACCGAATGGTCGGACACTTGGGAAATGGCTGTAAGTGCCTCCAAGTGCGGGATAATGACTATAAGCGGGGAGATGACTACTGATATGGCCTTGCAGGGTCAAAAAGTCAACTCCACCGACCAGTACACCTACTTGGGCTATTTTATGAATAGCAAGTGGGATGTATCTGGGACTATCAAAAAAAACAAGAATAAGGTCATAAAGGCTGTATTTGCTGCATACAGCTTCCTGAGACGGTCTGATGTGCTCACAGCACTAAAAATTAAGTTCATCAATTCGGTTCTGATGCCGATTGGATGTTATGGTAGGGAGACATTTGGTATGAGCGAAGTCAGATGCAAGCCCATACAGTCAGAAATCGACAAAGCGATCCGAATGGTTGCCAATGTCGGAAAATCAGCGGCCATGGAGCGCATCAGGGATGAACTGGGCATAAGCTCAGTGTTCATGCGCACCAGCACAGCCCGTGAGCGTGCATACCATAAGTGGCCGACCTCAAAAACATGAATCGCAGACCTCATCAAGGCACCGATAAAGGCCCTGATGGCCACCTGTGTGACCAGGAGCGTCCGGTGGATCAAAAAAGTTTGTACTAAAGAATAAATCGGTCAGAATATCGTCACTATAGTCGATCGGAAACGACGAAATAACCAGTCTGTCATCCACCGATGCACAGTGGATCGGAAAATGCGTATGAGCATACTTCAGACTGATCAGCACCTGTTGAGAATGAAAATTGTACACTAAAAATTCAAAAAATTTTGCCCCTGATGCAACTTGTGTACGCCTGAGACTTTTTGCTACATTCTTATGAACTTCAGCCGGGGAGATATCGCAGATGATCGAAGATTTACCGGTTCATACCGATGCGAAATTACATCAAAGGTTTTGTATATATTTCTTATTTCAATGAAATCAGCTGAAGATAAATCACAACTAATTATGTGAGTAATTAAAATCTTTGAACTATCTTATAGGCGAAAAAATCGAAATCTTTGAAAGTCATTCATTTTTCTAGAGCTTTTATTTCTTCAAACTATGATTAATTGATGTTATCAAACTAAAAAAATCTTTGTGAATATGGAGCTTTTTGAGGGGCAGATAGAAGTCAATTATATTTTTCATTTATTTTAAAAAACCTACACGGAAAAAAAAGCTTCTTAAAAAATTTTTTTATTGAAAAGTTTTACTATAAAGTAATTTTTATACAGGAAAAGCTATTATTTATAAGAAAATATTTTCATAATATATTTATCCATCGATATTTACAGATTCCAATGAATTTTTTTAAGGGTTATATATTATTTAAATTATATTCGGGATTTTAGTCAAGATTATATATTTATATATAATCAATGAAAGCTGAAATTTTATTATTCTCTATAATTTTTCAGAATTTAAACTACATTTAGGTATCTTAAAAAAATCTACTAACTGTAACTTGATTTCTTTTTGTTATAACACTATTATCATGAAGAAGGATGAAAAAATTATATTTGCACGCCATTATATATTTTCTGTACACAATAGTAGCGATTGCTAATAAAGATTTGAGTAATTTCATAGAAATCGATTTTTTAGGAAATTCTTAATTCTATAATTGATTAAAAGTTCAAAAAATTAGTCTAATTGAACTAATGGCTATGTAAATGTTTATATTGACCCAAATCGCCTTTAAGGAAAACAATTTATACCCCGAAAAATAAATTTATTTGCAGTATGAAATTAGAATTATTATTCCTTAAACTAAAATTAGTATTATTAAAAATTCTTAAAAGCACACTTGCTAAAATTTTTGTTTTACCTAAAAAAATATAGAAAAATTTCAGATTATCAGTCTTGCGCATACTTTAGTAGTGCACTCCAAAAGTTTATATTTGATAGAGTTGATAAATCCCATTTTAGCAATAAATTACAGTATTTTTAATTGATTTTCGAATATAGTGATATTAGTTATTAATATGCTCGTATTATAAATTTATGATAATTATTTTTGATTTACCAGAAATTGAGTGAATATTTTTTAAGAGTAAGATAATGAATAATATATAACATGATTACCAATCGAAATTCTAAATTCCTAAGAAAATTTCCCAACTCCTACTAAAATTTTGCTTGATAGAGCGAGTAAAACATATTTTAATAAAAAAAATCTAACTTAAAACATGGTTTTGAAATGATTCGTTCCTGGTATTATTTAAAGTTAAAATTCGAAATTTATTGCTAAAAAGTTCAAATACACTCGAGAATTCCCTTAATTTCTGAATTCAATTGTCTCCAGAAAGCAATCAATGAAATTTTTTTTTTGAATGATAAAGAAGGTATATTAACTAAATTACAGTCATTATTTTATTTACACAACGTCTGAGTACAAAAATTCATTAAAAAACCAGATTCTATCACAATAGAGATGAGTATTTATAAAAATCTGTATATTGCTGTATTAAGCATAGGCTACACATCGGATTAAGTATTTTCTGCAAAATGTTTCTCAAAAAATGTGTTAAATATGTTGAATATATTTCTTTAAAGATTTCAGGTATTTTTAGGCTTTTATATTTCTATTTTTAAGCTCGCCTAGAACAAGAAATTTTCTATATTTTATTGAAAATAAGGATTGCTTGAAAAATCATATAAATTATTCATCGATTCAAGAGATAAGGATTAAAACTAAAAAAGTGAAGAAATACAAACTTAAATATGATATAACGAATCTATATACATATATTAAAATCTATCAGCCTATATAGCGCGAACTAAAAAAAACTAAAATAAAGTAGTATTAAATATGTATTAAGGATAGGATATGTGTGAAAATATAATATAAAAAAATGTACATACAGACGCACAAGGTAAAAATTAAGCTTCAAAATTATTTTTTTGATTCAAATATTAATATAATACAATTCAAATTGGGTTAATTTCATGAAATTGTTACAAATACAGAGTTTAAAAATGTAAATAGATATTTTTTAAACCGTATATATATAGATGGAAAGTTTTTTATTTTAGTTTTTATTTCAAAAATATGAAATTTGAAATAGAAAAAATGCATATTAATATAAAAAAAGTATATTAAAAATGCAGAATTGCTAATTGAGCTTATATGAAAAAAGAATAAATATAGGGTAATATCTAACAAATATTTTTACTAATTAAAAATGTAAACACCAAATATAAAACATATTTTACATTGCGCAAATTGTATTTCTAAAATATGTATGCATTAGAGATATATTTACGTAGGATTCTAAATAAAAACCAGGATTATATGAAAAATCTAAAATCTGAATAAAAAAAAAGTAATTCTAAATGAAAAGTAATTGAATTTCATAGAGTCAATAGAAAAAACAAGAATAAGAAGCAATGATAATTATCTATGATATATATAGCGTAAGTTTTCCTATAATAAAATTTCATGTTTGCAATAATTAAATTTATATAAATTCCAATAATAAAAATGACTAAGGACTTTTTTTCTACACTTAATTCCGATATTTTATCGAAAATATTTGTTGAATGCCAAAACATCAGATTTTATAGAGTATGTACCACTTTTAATCAAATTTCAAAAGATCCTATAAATCGAGCCAACTTTTTCCATAAGCGATTCAAGGAAAATGGCGGCACCTCTGTATTCCATTTGATAATGAGGTTTAAGGATATTTTTAAAAGCGAAGAGCTGATAATGGTGTTCATAAACAGAGGTGTTTACCCCAATTATCCTGATTTGTCAATTATCGATAATATTATGGCGAATGGTTGGCCCAATGTTCTAAAGAGATTGCTAATGATAGCGACAGTGAATGGAATTCAAGCAGGAGCAAAAAAAAATCAAAATATAAAGCCAATAATAAATATAAATGAATATAAATTGAGCTCATTTGAAGCTATGATTAAAAATGGCCATTTTGAAGTTTTAAGGTTACTTTACTCAGCCCACGAAATAAAATCAGATTCGTTTGAGCTTTTGGATGAGGGTAGCGAAAGATTTATTGCATCAAAAAATGCTTTTATACATTACAAACTCAAATTAAAAATATATGAAACAGACAATGTAAAAAAAACATATTCTGGAAGTGTTCCAGATAAAAATACCGAAACTATCATTTTTTATAATGGAGGTTTTATTGAAAAAAATAGTTTTGCTTGCGTAGGGGATTTTAAGGAAACATATTTTGAATGTAGTAAAGAAAATGGATCATTTGAAAAAATAAATAATATAGGTCATATACATTCAATAGTAAAAACAGATGGTATTAAAACATATATTAAAAGATGTAATTCTTTAGAATACTCAGTACAATCAGGGAATTTCGAAATTTTTAGAATAGTATACGAGCTTTCTAAGCCGAGCTTTAAAATTATCGATTTCAGTGAAATGATGATTTTAGCAATAAAGAGAGGTATTTTTTAGTTATCCGCCTGTTCAATTTATTAATTAAATCATGGCACTTATTTAGATGTATTTAATGATTATTAGAAACCACCGATGAAGGTATCCTTATACTTGAATTCTTCATAAACGAATACTATAGACTCATTACTGAAAAATTTAAAATCGCAGCAAAAAATAATATCAGCAGAGAACCTATTTTTTTCAAATTTATAGTGAGAAATAAAAAAACATTTGAATATACTATAACTGAAGCGTTTGATCACTGCCTTCGAAGAAAACACTCACGAAACTTGAAGCATTTGCTAGATAGCAGGTATAGTATAAAGCTTGCAACCGATGAAGCTATCGGCTTAGGATATAACACAGGCTATATATTTTTTATCAAACTGATTGTTCAGGCTGGTGTGTTGTATCATAAACATAGCCCCAATCCACTTGTTTATGCCTTAAAAAATCGACACTATCAAGTTGCTCAGTATCTTTTAGATAATGGGTCAATTATTTCAAATGATGCAATCTCATCTGCCAAAGTTATTTCAAAAGAAGGGAGTAAAAAAATGTGCGTTTTTCTTTACAGAAACAGATCAAAATTTAGATATTGGATAGAAGAGATGGTTTGTGATGCCATATATAACAATTGCTACCTAGTTCTTGATTCAATTCTTAGAGATATATCAAATATTCAATTAGTAAGCGAAGTTGTTTTTACAAAAGGGCTAGCAAATAGTGATATCCGAATGGTTAAATATTTTATTAGACGTGGTATTGAAATTGGTATAAAAAATGACGATTCTCTATTTGAATCCCTTAATGAAAATAATTTCAAAGTTTTGAAGTATCTGATTTTAAATGGTGCGAATTTATTTATCAACAATGAAACGTTATTAAATTTAATTTCAATGACTAATAATTCAGAAATCGCCGATATAATTATGAAAATAGCTTTACCAAGGTTAGGAAATGTAGCGATATCGAAAATTTTATGTAAAATGGTTGGAATAACTTTTTTTTCTGAAACTGATTGGGAATTGAAAGATTTTTCTTATATTGATAGCAAAATTACAGATAGTAAAATATTAGAGATCTATAAAGGCAGATTTTATTGCATCACAGAGTTCTGTTTAAGATACAAGTTTTATGAAACTTTAGCTATAAAAGAAATTCTCAGAGATGCGGTTAAAAAAAATCACAAAAATATAGTTGACTATATAATGAATAATATAAAAATTACAAGCTATAGCCATCATGAAACAATATTACATTGTATAAAAAGAAATTATACCAAATTTATGACTCTAATCCTGAAGATAGAAAAAATCAGTGTATCTGAGCTGAATAAATTTTTATTAAAAGCTTGCAGCTCAGGGAGATTAGAAATGGTGAAAGAAATCGTTAAAGCAGGTGCAGAAATTGATCATAATAAAAACCTACCAATAGCAAAAGCATGTAAAAGTGGTTCAGTTGAACTTGTAAGATGGTTACATTGCAATGGTGCAGATTTGACAGATCCGAAATCTAAGTGCTTTTACTACTCATGTAGCATTCATAACTTTGGGCTTGTGATATTGATGACTTGCTATGGGTTTAAATCAACTAAGAACCACGATTCTTACTACCTAAAATGTATCAGTGAGTATATTAAGTTGGGTATAAAATAATTATTCATTTATTATTATTCTTTTACCAAATATTCGAAATAGGAATCATTATATATTATGATTTATAGATCATTTAGAACATATTTTTAGCTGATTGATTTTTTCAACAATCAAAATATATTTTAACTATTTTTAATATTTTGCATTGCTTTTTTGTTTTTATTGATAAAACTGTAACCTATGACTAGAAAATATAAAAATATAATTTTTAGAAATAAATAAATTGTTTATTTTCATATATAAAAAGTTGTCAGGTGATATTTGCTAATATAATTTAGTATAACGATAATACTATTAAATTAATTGATATGATAATATTGCAGCAATTAAAATTAAAGTTATAAAAATTATTGTATTAAATATTAGTAACTTGATATAAATATAAAAACATACATCTGTGTAATTCGGAAAAATTTCAATGAGCCTATTCAATTACACTAATTTTTTCTGTCAATATTTTTTGGTATTTTAGTAATATACAATTTCTTTTAAAATTATGTAAATTTTACTTTTTGGCGAAATATATGCTATTGATTTATATTATCATTTAGTTTCAACTATAGAGAGTTTTTCTTTTAATTTGGCTGAAAGTGTAAAAAATATACGGGGGCATTATAGTGGAAGAAATCAAAAATTCAATTATGATACAAGCACGATCAATGGAATAATTAATTAGAAATATAAAAAAAACGCTATAATAGCTTCCATGAGTTTAATGTGAGCTAATAAATATATTCGGGGAGTTTTTTTTAATCACGTAATTTTATTGGTATGATAACAATAAAAGAAAATATGCAGTAAAGTAAACTAATATTCTAATACTAATAAATTCCTCTGCCGGTCTACCAGCAGCGTACCTAAAGGGAAATGTGATCGATCTATCAACTGAAAGAACCACCCAGGCATTGCTTCAAGTAGGCTGGATGACTGAAGTTACAAGCAGTCATAGAATTAAGCTCGTTCCAACAAAATTGAATTCGTTGAGGTCATATGCTCTTAGTAAGAGCCAACATCTAACTTGATTAATAAAAAATAGGCTCCTACCCAAACGTGGGAATGATCGACCTGGCTCTCCTACAATAAGCTGCTAAACGGCTGAGTTCCGTAATGCCGTCGAACGCTGGACTTGTGCACAGATAATGTCTCAGACTGTGCTAAACGAATCGGTTCCTCCTGTTTCTAGATGGCCCTCTTCTGGAATCTTCGATCGCTTCCTTCGCTATCATCAATCATTGACCAAGGATAGTGCAACGTTGTGCGAAATTTTATTGTATTGTACTTATAAAAGTACACTACTTAAGCCCCTAAACCAAGGTAAGGTATTTCACTCTTAAGAGATATATTCCGTATTTACGAATAGATTTGAGTCAGATGTATAAAGTAAATACAATCATTTAAGCTTATACCCCTGTGTGTTTTTGTGATACGTACTTCAACGCCTAGAAAAATGTAGATGTGTGTATTTTGTAGTTTTTTTGAAGGGGTTTTTTTATCATTTTCTAAGCAATTTCTTTGATGGCTGATTATTGGACTGATCGCTTTTTCTGTGCTAATTTATATAGCAGGAAAAAATAAAATAAAAGTATCGGCATTTTTTTCCAATAGCTGTGATCGATTGAAGTGTGAAAAATTAACATAAATAGGAACAAAATTGTTAATTTAATTGTTTATTCATTTCAATAATTTTTTTTTTAAATTTCTATAACTTTAGTAGCAGACACAATAATCAAAAAATAGTTTTTTTCCCACCAATATATATATCTTTTTTGCAGTCGTATAGAAGAATTACAAAAAGTATATGTCAAGTTCTTTGGAAAAAGTAACCGAGTACTTTTCGGGGAATCGGAATGCGCAGTTTGCGTTGGTTGCTGCGACTGCGTCGGCATTAACGCTTAGCACGGTGTTCACTTATCAAAAGGTCAAGAGAATTGAAAGGGTCAAAAAAATCAAAGAATCGATTGAGCCTCCAGAATTCGATATAAACAATTTCAGCCAGTTTGACAAAGCGAGCAGCGGAAGAGGTAATAAGTAGAAACTTTTCATTATCCAAATAATTTTTTTAATTTTTTTAAATCTTTAAGAAAAAAAATAAAGATAGACAAAGTTTATTTACCTTTGATGAAATTAAATTAAATGTAAATAAAATAAAATAAATCGGATTTAAAATTATAAACTAAAACTCAATTTATTTTTAATATAGAGACGAATCTCAATGTTGTTACAAAAGATACTAAAGTAGTTACTAGTCCTAACGAGAAGCTTTTGTTTGCTGAGCAGCTTTCTAGAAACTGTTCGTTTTTCGGGGCTGATAATCTTGAATGCATTAAATCGAGTTTTGTGGTAGTTGTTGGCGCAGGCGGTGTTGGATCATGGGCAGCATTGATGTTGATCAGGTCCGGTGTCCAGAGGATTCGATTAATTGATTTCGATCAAGTCACACTTAGTTCTTTAAATCGTCATGCGGTAGCAATTAGAAGCGACGTTGGGATGTCAAAAGTCGAAGCGATGCGCAAAAGATTTTTGGAGATTGTGCCACATATTAAAATCGACACTAGAGTCGAGCTTTTTAGCAAAGATAATCAGGAAGAACTTTTGTCAGGTTAGCCATTTTTTTTTTTCACTACAAGTCTTAATCTATTCATAAAATTAACCAAGTAATTAGTTTATTGATTAAAACGAGGGTAAGATTTAAAATAACTTTTTATGTTGATAGGAAATCCCGATTATGTACTGGATTGTATAGACAACATTGACACCAAGTTGGACTTGCTGAAGTACTGCTACGACAAAAAAATCAAGGTGATTAGCGCGATGGGAGCGGGGATGAAGTCAGATCCGTCGCGAATTCAGATTTCCGATATTGGGAACACGTTTGAGGATTCGTTGTCGCGCGCAGTCCGGAGGCGGTTGAAGAAGATGGGGATTGAGAGTGGGATTGAGGCGGTTTATTCGACGGAGAAGCCTGGGAAAGTGCAGCTAGTGTCTCTGAGCGAGAGCCAGGAGGAGAAAGTCGATGAATTTTCGGTGCTGCCTGATTTCCGCGTTAGAATAGTTCCAGTTTTAGGTAAATTGAAAAAAAAAATTTTTCTCCTCATTTTACAAATGGTTTTTTTTTTAATTGTAGTTTGATATGGGACCTTAAATATTTAAATTGTAAATTATATGTTTGTTTGATCTGATTGAATTGAATTGAATTGTGTAGGCACAATGCCAGCGATCTTTGGGATGGTTATGGCAACGAGGGTTCTAACAGAACTCGGTAACTTCCCTACAGAACCGCTAGCGATCAAGGGCCGCCACGCGCTATACGTGCGCCTGCACCGCGACCTGATGCACAGGGAGGGCGCAAAAACAAAGATCATTTCAGCGATCAGCCTGACCGTTGAGGAAATCGGATATATCTTCGAGGAAATGTGGATGGGCAAGAGCGCTATCTCCAACGCAGTCGACAAGCTGAGCCTCGTCAGGTACTACGCGGACAAGCCACTCAGCTCACTGAACTGCGTGTGCATGACCAAGAAGGAGGCCGATAAACACTGCAAGCTTGATGAAGGCGTTGATCCAGACACTTATTACGATAAAGCCGTTGTTGACTATATCCACTCGAGGTTTGAAATTGAAAGATTGTACGCGTCTTTGCCTGATAAATTCCCATAACTATTTTTTTTCTATAACGTACAATGAAAAAACTAAAGATATACAAAATGCGATCGTTTAGAGAGTGTAAAATGTGACAAGTTTTATTTTTTTCTTATATTATCAGTGTTAGACGATTTTCTTTTATTATGCGTAATTCTATTAGTTCAAGATTTGACTATGAAACTTGATTAAATTCAGAAATAATTAAACTTGAGTATTGATATAATTGATATAATTGATATTATTATTATTAAAATGTTAATTTTAAAATAATGAAAAAAGTTGATATAAAAAGGAAATATTTGGGAGCTAAAAAATGACGATACAAAGTAAAAATTGGTTCAAAAAAAATAGTTGTGTAAGGGGGATCTAGTTTTTGCGGCGGATGTATCTGATTGATGCAGGACCGGTAGGTAGGATGACCATGGAATTGTAATCAGGTTCGGGCATACCGCGTTTGGGGTCAAGTTCAAAATCAAAACGTTTGATTATGGTGTATA